>LPNX010472469.1:0-57149 GCA_001517045.1 Pseudotsuga menziesii
TAACAACAAACAATAATAATATAATAATATAATATTAATTAGTGAAATGGTGTAACTCTTTATGAAGAATTGCATTTGACACCCTTTAAACAATTATAAATATGGAAAATTATATCTTGTAAAATATCATATCTATTTTATCAACTCATGGATTATTTGTATTTTAGAAATTGGAAGTTTGAGAAGTTACAATAAATGTTTTTTTACCGTTACAAAGGTATCAGAGCGAAGTTATGATTCTAGTTTCTAGAGTTTCCCTAAAAAAATAGGACCTTGTCCTTAAAAGAAAAAAATTTTAAAAATAAAAATAAAAAAGGTAAAAGTAAAACCCAAAAAAAGAGGTAAAAGTAACCCCCTCCCCCAAAACAAAGGTAAAAGTAAAACCCAAAAAAAGAGGTAAAAGTAGAACAAAAAAAAGGGTAAAAGTAGAACAAAAAAAAGGGTAAAAGTAAAACCAAACGAGGTTTTTTTAATAAGTGGGTTTGGTTTTATTCTATAACAACAAACAAAAAACAAGATTTGAACCTAGCGGGGAAGGTAACAATCATGCCTCTCAGCCACCCAATCTACACCATTTTACAAAAACTAGGAGGAAAATAAGATTAGAAGAGCATCAAAAGAATATTTTTTACAAGAATCATATTGATTATTGTTTATTATAAAAGAAAGGAGATATTGAATAAATTTCAAAGAAACTCAAGAATATGCATTTTAATGTTGAAAAGAAGGATAAGTTTCCTATAACCTTACAAAGAAATGTTGCAATACTATTTTGAATAAAAGGGACACTTGCATGGAAGGATATCACCATTTCTATTGCACCTGTTTAAAGTAATAATTATATTTGTACTAAATTTGCTAACCATTTAGTGATTCTCAATTCAAATATAGGTGAAGAGCTAGAATTTGGGGCAGGAAACAAACTAAAATAAGTGGCTTACAATTGAATGTTGGAGATTATATGGTCACATCGAAATTCATTGTTAGTTCCTTATGGTTCTTTGACGGTGACATAATTTTGGGTTTAACTTGGATAAAAACATTAGGGACTCTCATCTTAAATGCAGAAAAGAAGTTTCTGACATTTTCCTATAAGCAAAAGAGAATCACATTTCACGTTATTACAATGAAATCAGATTTAGAAGCCCCAACATATGAAGACTTCAAGGATATATCAGAAGTCTAAACAAAATAAGTTGAAAGAAGATGAAAAGATTGTCACCGACAAGGATGAAGAAATTACTTGTTTGAAGAATCATAGTCAAGACTTGATTGCACAGATTAAGAAATTAAAAAGGGAAAAAATATCACAAGAAGAAATCCAAGAGAAATTCCACCAAAAGGAAGTGGATCTCCATAATGAATTCAATAAGAATCTATTAAAAAAAATGAAGAAAATTCTTGCTTAAAAAATTTGAATCAAGAGTTGACTAAACAAATAAAAAAATTAAAAAAATGATAAGTCAAAAAAATCCTCTGAGTTTTTATCAACTAGTAATTTGCGAGAATCACAAAAAATTGAATTTTTTACAAGGGTTCCACAAACGGCTCGAATGCCTTATCGTCACCCAAATCACATAAGTCGATACAACCAACATCAAAGTAAAGTAGAAAATAAACATTGTTTTTCTTATAAGCAAACCAACTACAACCTTGAAAATGAACAAAAACAACATCGACAACTTTTATGGAAGCCTAAATTAAGAAGTTTTGTACGAGCAGTTGATTATCAAACAATTCCAATGAAGGTAGATTTGAGATGGATCACTTCCCCAAAAATGCAACACATTAGTTCAGCAATCCAAAGATTATATCACCTAGTTTCATCAAGCATCGTAGTTCCAAGCTCACAACATCATGAAAAGTCGTTACGAGCAAGAGAACAAAGTCATACAATAAACTATGCTTTGGGGACAAAGCATGTTTAAGGGAAAGGAAATGTTATGAATAAAATAATAGTAATAATAATAATAAACATCTCTCTCTCTCTCTCTCTCTATATATATATATATATATATATATATAGAAATAATAATAATAATAACAACAAACATTAATAATATAATAATATAATATTAATTAGTGAAATGGTGTAACTCTTTATGAAGAGTTTCATTAGACACCCTTTAAACAATTATAAATATGGGAAAGTCTATGTTGTAAAAGATCATATCTATTTTATCAACTCATGGATTATTTGTATTTTAGAAAGTGGAAGTTTGAGAAGTTACAGTAAATGTTTTTTTACTGTTACAACAAGAGGTGATTACAACTACACATAGAGAACAAGTTAAAGATAACTTATTTGTGACACTTAACTTTTGGCCTATTGGTATTCGCTGTCCACATATATTAGTTACACTATACTTTTGTATTTGCATCATACACTTAAATTACAGTATATTTCAAATCTTACTTCTCAATCTTATTTTTGTATTAACCAGCCTAGATCCAAATCCTAGGCTCTATTAAGCACTGAGAGGGATAAAATATCCCGAGGTGCAAGCCTCCTTGAGTGCAATACCTGAGAATAGGTTTGCACCTCAGTAGATTTGATCCCTCTCGGCACTTGATAGAGCCTATGATTTTGATCTAGGTTGGCTTCAATCATGGGTGGTGACACAAAACTGGAGTTTGATCAACATTGTCAGGAACAGGTTAAGTTGACCATGACGTTCGACATTTTGATTTATTTGTTGTTCTGTAAATTGATTTCTTGCTTCTTCCAATTGCTCCAACTTTCTCTCTCGATATGATCTTCGTCGATCACCATTTCGTTTTCTCTGTTCTTCTCAGCTTTCAATTCATCCAACTTTCTTTTTCGATATTCTTTTTGTCGATCTGCCTTTCGTTTTTTTCATTCTTCTCCTTCTTCTGTTGTCATTTCATTCAACTTTTTTTTTTCGATATTATTTTTGTTGTTCTGCTTTTCGTTTCAAGTCTTCTTCTTGTTCTCTTGATGTCATTTCGTTAGATTTTATTCCTTGATATGCTTTTTGGCGTTCGTTGTTCTATTTTTGTCCTTCTCTTGTTTGTCTCATAGCATCTTCTGCGTGCACATCTTCCATTTCTAGGTCAGACTCTATATAAAAAATGTCAATCATTAAAATATACACTAAAATTTTTGTATCAATGAAATCTACACTAAAATCAATGCATCCAAGGAATAACAACTACACTGAAATTTATGCAATGATTAAACACTATACACTAAAATTTATGCAATGATTAAACATTATACACTGAAATGTATGAAATTATAAAAAAAACGTACACTGAAATCTATGCAAGTTTAAAATTCAATATATTTTCAAAAGAATTAGGTGATTTGGGAGGACCAAACCTTGAACCTCACGCCCATTATCCCAACACCCTTACCACTATACCACATGCAGTTCTTATTATTAATAGTAAAAAACTTATATATAAACTTGAATAATATTGCATTTGGCGAAAATGGGGGAAGGGTGGATCAACAAGATTTGACCCCATGACCTACTTCTAACTACCACAACGTGTTACCAATGGGATACACCCTAAATTTATTGTTACTAACTTATAATAAATTATATTTAAATATATATTAAATTTATATCTTTAAATTTATATTTAAATTAAATTTATAGGAGATTTAACTAACTATAACCTTGAATATTTTAAATTTAGGATAAAAATAAAGGAATTTAATATAAATTATTAATTTAAATTTAAATTTAAAATAAAATTATAATTATAATTATAATTATATTTTAATTTCATTTTAAATTAAAATATAAATTTAATATATATATTGAAATATATATTAATATATGTTTTAATATATATATTTGGTTGCAGGAGACGGCGACGGGAGGAGGCTACAGGAGGGAGAAGGTTGCGGTGGGAGGAGGGAGGAGGCTGCAGGCAGTGACGGTGGGAGGAGGGAGGAGACTATGGAGGGGAGGTGGCGGGAGAGAGGAGGGGAGGAGGTCGCACAGAGAAGAGGGGAGGATGGGAGGAGGTCGCAGGATAGAGGAGGCAAGGAGGCCACGTAGGAGGGGTGGGGAGGTCCGTGGAGGAGGAAGGGAGGAAAGTGAAGAAGATAGTGGTCTTGCTATGTTGTTTTGACCCATCTTACGACTGCATTGGCATGCATTAAAATTACATGAATTGAAAATGCATGCTCTAAATGCATTGCTTTGAATGGTTAACGTTAGGTTTCTTGATCAAAATTACATGAGAAAGTATTGAACTATAGAGCAGCCATGGGATCACTTTAATAAGCATAGTGCTTCCATTTAATATGTAGAAAACTATCAAAATGTTGTCAACAAAAACATATTTGCAATTTACACAGAGACTCTAATTTGCTGCTAATGCCACGTGGAGAAAAAAGATGCCATATTAGGCATAGTTTTTTCAAATTGAGAAACAAACTACTCTAATTCCTGGCTAAATGGATTAACCTAAAATTGAAAGAGTATTTTAGCAAATCTTACATCCAAGAACACCATTGGTTTCGGAGACACTTTAGCTATATTGTGCTCTGCAATATAACATGCTAACATGCTAGATTGTGCTCAACAATATAACGTTAAAAACTAATCACAAATAATTCTTTGATAGAAGATAGAAACCTAAAAATGTTTTTTTATTTTCCTCAAATTAAAGTAAAAAAAATGCTTCACAGTGAGGGAAAACTGTGTGAGGGAAAATTGCTTCATAGTGACGGCAAATTGACCATCTTAGAATAAAATATGGATATATTACTACCAAAGCTAAAAACAAATTTCTTCAGAGGGAGAATTGACTATTGAAGAGTAAAATTATTTCTCAAACATGAACATGATTTAATCGAGCAAATGTATGTTAATATGCTTTGACTGGAAAAAAAAAATAACCTTAGAAATTTTCCCAGCTTTAAAAATTAGCTCAGTGTATAGAAATCCTCCCTCCTCGCAGGTTTTTCCTCGGACTGGACAGTCGCGACTTTGCACATGGCACATCTTTGCTGGTATCCTCTCCACATGGCTGCGATAAATTAGCTTCCCTCATTCCCTTCACGCTGCAGACTTGGCCCGATACATCTCTTCGAGCCTGCTACCAATCGGCTAGGGTTAGGGCATGTTATTTTCAATCTGAGATTCATATTTATCAAATACATTAATACTTTACGTGAATTATTTTGAATGATTATTAATTAGCATGTTTTATATATAGTATTTTAAGGTATTTGCATATGTGAATTATATATTTAGATATTGTTTCATTATTTGCATATTTATTATTATTAATGGCTGACAATATATATTTATTACTTTTTACTTTTTAGAAGTAAAAAGTAACGTTACAGCATCTACATCATAATAGGCAAGTAAAAAGTAACTATAACTGACATTTACAAGAGAAACGTTACATAACGTTACAAGATCTCTCCCATCTGAGTTGTAGAGCACCTCTCAATGCAATTACTACTCTCATATATATAACAAACATGAAGTAACATCCAATGGGCACATTCTAAATCACAAATACTACTATATTCGAAATAACTTTTTAAAGTATGTCTTCAAGTAACATGCATGTGACACACTTTGAATGATGAAAGAGTGAAACTATTTCAAATGTGTTGCTCCATAATAGGTGTACTCAAGTCCACCTCTTTAATAAATTTATAAATTTGCAAATGTATGATCACAAATAGAAAAAACTAGGTTGTAGAAACATAATAATTCAAATGGAGGACCTAAAAATATTATATTCATATTATTTGTATATCAAAAATACATAGTACATAGTTGAAACCAAAACTAATAGAATTATTTCCCCATTTCATAGTAAAGAGTTGAAACTAATGAAGTTATTTCCCAATTTTTCAAGGAACAAAATGGTTGTTACATCATATATGAACAATGCAAAAATCGTTTTTGAAAGTCCCATCTAAGCTTATTAATATATAAGGTTCTATTAATTTCTCTATAGAAAATAATAACAATAATTTGTCCGAATCATTTACTAAATTAAACAACTTTTTAAAAATTGTGTAAACTCTAAAAAGCGGATCATCCAAGTAGTTGAACAATTAAACAACTCTTTAAAAAAATTGCTACCTAAAAGGTTGATCATCCAAGTAGCCTCGTGTTTCCATGTTGTTGAACATGGGTGGAAGGCATGATAATGCAACCTTCCATTGGATTTCATGTAACCTTATCATTAAATGTTGGTTATTATATATTAGTCCAACTAATGACCAAATACTAGATTCCCTTTGTCTTTAAAAAAATGCCTTCCTTACTATGTTTCAATGTTCATAAAACTAACATAAAACATTATTTCATAAAAATGCAATTTACATGTTACAAATCCCCATTCTTCTTAAACTCCTTTTCAATGACAAACAAAAAACCGAGGTCTTTGTTGAAAGTACATGTAGATATCAAAGATGTTCGTGCCATTGATTATATTTAAATTATAATATATAAATATTATATACAAGAATGTGAAGAATTGATCAATCATTTTTATAATCAACTAGGGTTAAGAATGGGAAACTTGATTTCTCTATTGTTGAATATTCTCCATGATCTACAAATTAGATGTGATTGATCCAAAGGCAAGGAAAAAGAAGTCATAGAATTTACAACCAGGAAAATGAACCTCATCCTGTTGGAGAAACAGAACCCCAAGGTGGGAAATATTACTAACTCTTAACCCAAGATATCATATCAAGTGTCGAATATGAAGTCCTAATTGGATTCAAGAATTTCACCTTTTACCCCATCACACAACAACAATCTCCCTTCATGAACACCTAACATAGTGAAATCATTGTTGCTACCTTCATTTCAAAATTGAAACCATTTGTGCCCTCATTAATAAAATAAACACGCCACAAGGTTAACCCTTCATGGACATAATTGATTGAATTTGATTTTCATTATTTTTAATACTTCGATTAAAAGGAAAATAATTGCACATTGACTCAAAGACATAAAAATAACTGCACAAATGCCAAGCTCCTCGCTATATCCTATAACTTCTTTTGTAATAGCGTTGATTTTGGTATTTTCCACCTTCTGTTGCCACAGTTCAAGATAAAATAAAAGTATCATTAACTGTAGGTACTTCATGCACCTCACCTAGTCTCTTCACAACAGTGAAATCCATTGATGTGTGGCTCTATATAGAAAGCAACACAATGAATAGAAAGAAACAAGATGACAAGTGGAACAAGAATTGTGTTATTTGGATGGTGTTGATCAATTGAATTAGAGGTAAATGAAATGTTTAGATTTAATATATTGTCATTTGGTTAGTGTTTTTTAATGTTTATGATGTAATCAAACATAGTAGACACAATAAAAATGTGAGTGTGGAGGAAAACTTCGAAATAGATTAGATAAAAGGGTTACACAATTATTAATCTTGCACATTGATCTAGGGACCAAACATCAGTCTCATCAAAGATTAATCAACAAATAACTCTTGAAATGGTGTAATCGGTCTACAGAATGAGTAGTCGCTCTGTATAATCAGATGAAAGAAAATAATACAATACAATGTCATGCTACAAGCATGAATGAATGAGCAAATCGAATCCTCAATGAGGTCATTCGAATTGAATGAGTGAGTCTAGATTAACTGAATGTAAGCCATAGTCAACACTCCAGTTAAACACTGATCAAAATCCTAATTGACTCAACTGAGCCCTAAATGAAGTCGGAGTGCAATAAATGACTGAGTCTCAACTGAAAGAGATCAGACACATTTCATAGCAAGCCAACCATCAAGTGCTAGCTCTTCAATGACTCCAATGAACCCCGATGAGGTTAACTGAAGTTGAATTGAACATCAGAAGTTGGTGGAGGAGCCCCTGTTGACTCCAGTTCATTAATTAATCATTAAATAATCAATTAAATGAAAGGAGGTTCCTTCACTGCCCTGTTAACTGATTGTAACCATCAGTTAGCAATTAGGTGCATTAATATCACTTAGACCACCCCCGGAGTGCTCCAGTTAGACTCCTCGAATGTAGGAGAAAGCTAAGTTAGCCACCTTGAGTGAAGGTAGGCATGGGTGTGACTGGATGATGTCAATTAATGCTCCACGGACGTCAATTTATGTCAATAATACTTAGGATAGTGGTTTAACTAGGCCAATTTGACCAAAAAGAGTGTGTATGGTGGTAAATGTCTCCACCCCCCCCCCCTTAAGCTATACTTAGGAGGAGTTAGAAAACACAAATGCAAAAAAAATGCTAGAGCCTTGGAAACTAAGGCCATAGGTCACCCTGTACAATGTTGAAACTGAAACAATGCTAAAAAAAACTAAGTGAGGAAAAGAGGGAAAACCCAGTGGGAAAAACCCCCCCTCAAGCTGAACACTGAAAGTAGTCTAAATAACCCTGATGAACTCACCCCCAATAGTGAACGGAGGTAAGTGAACTTATTTTCTGAAAAGATCTTGGTGAATATGTCTACAATCTGCTCATCAGTCGAGCAGTATTACAGAATGATGGTCCTATCATGCACTAGCTCCCTAATGTAGTGCATGTGGATCTATATATGCTTTGTCCTCTGCCTGGTAACTGGATCTATGGAAATGTTAATAACACTTTGATTGTCACAAAAGAGGACAGTGGATAAATTACTACCAAGATCAAACTCTGAAAGAATTCCTTGCAACCAAACTGCTTGGATGCAAGCATTCACCGCTCCTCGATACTCAGCCTCTGCTGAAGATAGTGCTATGGAAGCCTGCTTTTTGCTTGACCAGAAAATGGAACCACCACCAAAAATTAATACATATCTGGAAGTAGAATTTTGATCAATAGAATCACCCGCCCAATCGGAATCTGTGTATCCAACCAGCTCTAGTTCGGAGTCTCTAGCATAGTGAATGCCGTAGGTCCTGGTTCCCTGAATATACTGGAGGACCATATTGGTTTCCTTCCAATGAATATCATGAGGCTGCTACATATATATTGATAGAAAATTCATGGCATAACATATATCAGGCCAAGAATGTGTCAAGTACAACAAGCCACCAATCAACTGTCGATAGATAGTGCGGTCCATGGGAGGTGTGTTTTTTCCCTTTTCAAGGTTGATCCCTGAAAGGAAAGGGAGTGGTACAGGCCTACAATCAGCCATGTTAAACTTGACTAATAGGTATGAAATTTATCTGTGCTAAGTGACCATAATCCCATCAAAATTTTGCTCAATTTCGAGCCCCAAAAATTGTTTTAGAAGCCCCAAATCACTCATTTCAAAGGCATTGTGGAGAGCAGTTTTGATGGCTGAAATGGAGGCAACTGTGCTACCTGTGAGCAGTAAGTCATCAAAATATAAAAAAATGATAATTATATGACCATCAGACTTCTGTAAATACACATTTGGATCTGATCTACACCTTTGAAATTTTTGCGAGAGAAGGAAGGCATCCATTTTGGAATACCACTCTCTTGGGGCCTGTTTTAACCCGTATAGTGACTTCTTTAGCTTGCAAACCAAAGATGGATCAGTGATTTATCCCTTAGGCTGCTTCATGTATATCTCCTCATGAAGATATCCATGTATAAAGGCTAACTTAGCATCCATGTGATGCACTTCCCAGTGTTTGGATGCTGAAATTGCCAAAACAAGGCGAATGTTGTCCATTATTGCAACTGGTACAAAGGTCTCATGGTAGTCCACACCTTGGACCTGAGAGAAGCCTTTTGCCACCAGCCTTGCCTTATATTTGTAGGTTCTTTCATCAGAAACAACCTTGGTCTGAAACACCCACTTGCATTGAACCAATTTCCTTCCCGGAGGAAGAGAAACTAGCTCCCAAGTAGTGCTTTTCTGAAGAGAATTCATCTCTTCATCCATGGCAACTTGCCATCTCAAATCCTTTCGAACATGATAGTAGGATTTTGGATCTGAATTAATCATCAAATAGCAAGTTTTGGACAGAAAATTATCAGGACAAGAGAGCGCAATACCTGCTCTTTGGAAATCATACCGGGTTCTCCTTGGATCATCCGGATTTCCAATGTTGTCTCCTGCGGAGGAGAGTGTCTGTCGGGCCCATGTAGGAAGATGATTTTGCACTTCAAGTTCTGATTCAAAATCTGATTATTTCTACACACCGATATCATAAATAATAGGATCCAAATCAGGTTCATCACCCCCAATTTCATCATCGAAATATTCAGTAGAATAGGAAGGAGATTCAACAGTTTTCTCCTTCACTAGTTCCACCTCCTGAAGAGGCTCATCGAACTTGACACTTCTCTCAATGATGATTTGTTTGGTCTTGATATCCAATAGTTTGAAACCTTTAGATTCATCAGGATACCCAATAAACAGACATTCTATTCTTTATGGTTGCAAATCCCTTCTTTTATCAAGCGGAATCCGGGCCCATGCAATAGACCCAAACACACTTAGGTTCGACACATCCGGCTTGTGTCCAAAGTATGCTTTGAAAGGGGCCTTCCCTTTCATGACTGAGTGTGGCACCTTGTTTTGAATGTATTCTACAGCATGCATGGCCTCAGGCCACAAATTTACAGCAACCTTCTTGGATTCCAATATACAGGTGGTCATCTCCTTGGGAGACCGATTCTTCCTTTCCGTTACTCCATTCTGCTGGGGAGTGTAGGGAATTGAATGTTGGAACTGAATGCCACTTTGGGAGCATATGTGCAGCAACTCATTACTGACATACTCCCCTCCATTATCAGATCTCAAGATCTTGATCTTAAGCCCAGAGGCATTTTCGATCAAGGCCTTCAATTCAAAAAAAAATTCACATACTTCAGACTTCTTTTTGAGAAAGAAGAACCATGTGTACCTTGAAAAATCATCAATAAAAGTAAGAAGATACCTTGATCCATTCATGTATGTGACAAGCATTGGACCACTGATATCATAGTGTATTAGCCCCAATATGCATGTAGCTCGGTTTGCCTTCCCCTGATCGAACTTGTGCTCAGGGTGTTTTCCAATCACACAGCCCTTGCAAATTCCTAAGGTTGCCTTCATGACCAGGAGGCCTTCAACCATGGAGTTTTTCTATAATTTTTGCAAATATTTGAAATTAAGATGGCAAAAACTTTCATGCCATATCCTACTAACCTCATTTCCATGAGTTATTAGAGCGGTGGGCTTTGCATCCACAACAAAGTGAGAGAACTCATAGGCTTTTGCATGATGGTTTGCAAGGCCTTTAGCAAATGAGTTTCTCGGATGCAATTTCTGTTATTTCAACATCATTTGGGCTAAAATAAACTCTCCTAGGCACTCCTATATGTGTCATCTAATATACACTAAGGAGATTTGATGCCAGAGATGGCACATACAAAACATTTGAAAAAAAGCCATTTTCAAGATCAACAGTACCTTATCCTTCTGAAATGATGGTGGAGTCATATCCCATGTGGATCGGGATGGATTTGACGGTCTCCAAGGATGAAAAGCAGTGTCTTTCAGCCATCATGTGGTTCGAATCTCTAGAATCAATCAATAGTGCTTTGGACTTCGAAGTGCTTGCCATGAGGGCATGACCTTTTTCATGCTGTGGTTCTCGATCTTGCTGATCTCTCCTCCAAAAGCTCTCTGGAAGATTGATGTGATTTCTCTCAAGGAGAGAGGTTGCTTCATCAAGATTTTTATTCATGCAGGAATTTTTAGGGTGGAAGCCCTTCCCGCAAGAAGAACACTTGACTTTTTCCTTGCCATGGTTCCCTTTTCCTTTGTTCTTCCTTGAGCCAGAAGACTCATCATGATGTTGGTTTTCAACTCTAGGTTTAGGAGCATCAAATTTAGTTTTTGGGTTCGTCTGTTACTTTCCTTTACCCTTCAGATATTTGGGCCCCGAGACATGGAGGGCTTGATCACGGGAGATCTGATGATCCCCATCTGGACAAGCTTGTCATGTTCACTTGTTAGGGACTCAATGAAGGCATTGACTGTAGGCATCTTCCATCCAGGGGTTGTGATCTTCCACACACGGAATGTAGAAACAAAAACTGAATAATCAGCCTCAAGTTTGGAGAGTATGGCAAGGATGAGATGATCATCCTCCTTCTCCACTTTGCATTGCTTCAAGAGTAAAACAGTATGCTTGAACTTTGTGAAAAAGTCATTCAGAGTCTCGAAATTGGAGGGCTGGAGAGACATTAATTCATTTTCGAGCTGGTAAACTCTCAAGTCATCATGATTTACATATAGAGTTTCCAATTTGTCCCATATTTATTTTGGAGTCTTCAATCTCACAAGATGGAAAAGAAGATCCTAGGAAATAGAGAGGCACAAGAAACCAAAGGCTTCATCCTTATTCAAGAATCTTGATTTTTCTATGGCTGAACCGAGCTCATCTTCAGTGTCCATGGTGACTCTAAATATTCCTCTAGAGCATAGATGAATCTCCATATCACCTTTCCATGTGTGGAAATTGTATGGAGTCAAAAGATCTACTGAGGAGGCCATCTGGATCTGCTGGAGCGAATGCTTCACCTGTAGAAAACCTGAAAATCAAAAAAGAAAGGGAAATGTAAGGTTGAACAGCCTGCACATTTTAGGCTTTCATCACACCTAGCATAGTCAATCAAGCAAGCTTGATCAACAAGTTCTTTACTTGGGGTATTAAGTGGTAAGCCTTGGCTTCTGGTGCAGTGCTGGATTTTTGAGCTATTGCTCAATTTTCTTGCAGAAATCTATCAAAAAGCTTGTTTTTGAGAGATAGAGCTTCGTCTCGCCATGAGCTCTGATACCATATTAATCTTGCACATTGATCTAGGGACTAAACATCAGTCTCATCAAATATTAATCAACAAATAACTCATGAAATGGTGTAATCAGTCTACAGAATGAGTAGTCGCTCTGTATAATCAGATGAAAGAAAATAATACAATACAATGTCATGCTACAAGCATGAGTGAATGAGCAAATTGAATCCTCAAGGAGGTCATTCAGATTGAATGAGTGAGTCTAGCTTAACTAAATGTAAGCCATAGTCAACACTCCAGTTAACCACTGATCAAAACCCTAATTGACTCAACTGAGCCCTTACTGAAGTCGGAGTGCAATAAATGACCGAGTCTCAACTGAAAGAGATCAGACACATGTCATAACAAGCCAACCATCAAGTGATAGCACTTCAATGACTCCAATGAACCCTGATGAGGTTAACTGAAGTTGAACTAAACATCAGAAGTTGGTGGAGGCGCCCCTGTTGACTCCAGTTCATTAATTAATCATTAAACAATCAATTAAATGAAAGGAGGTGCCTTCACTACCCTGCTAACTGATTGTAACCATCAGTTATCAATTAGGTGCATTAATATCACTCAAATCACCCCCAAAGTGCTCCAGTTAGCCTCCCCGAATGTAGGAGAAGGCTAAGTTAGCCTCCTTGACTGAAGGTAGGCGTGGGTGTGAGTGTATGATGTCAATTAATGCTCCACTGATGTCAATTTATGTCAATAATACTTAGGATGGTGGTTTAACTAGGTCAATTTGACCAAATAGAGTGTGTATGGTGGTAAATGTCTCCAACAACAATAACTCCTTAAAGAATACTATATAACCTCCTCCAAATACATCGATACATTCATATATCCAAATCACATGTTTTCATAGTCCGGTCATAATTACATATATATGTGTCAGCTTATATATACATTTAACCCTATATATGTCCCCTTGAAGTCATATCATACACATTTAACCCTATATATACCCCCCTTGGGTGATAACATAAGTCTTATTATATGTTTCAAAAGATAGAAAAAAATGAAATAAGTGATAATACCAATCTTACTAAAATCATATAATGACTTGTTGGAATAATGCATGATATAGACCTCAATATCAAATGGTCTTTCGATTTGGAATCCAACCAACTAAGCTACCCCTCGAGGCTACCAAAATAACATTGTTGTTGGTTATAATGTTATGATTATGCAATGCTTTAACACCATTGCAAAGTACAACAAATTAAAAATAAATGCTCATAGTTGTAGCAAGTGGCCCAGAGCTCATAAAATTACAAATGTTGTGGATTTTAGAATTTCTCGAAAATAAAAAAGGCAGTTACAACAGAATGTAGGATGCAAGTTTGATCCATAAACTAGAATTTATAACATACTTCCTTTACCACATAAATCCTTTGTAAAAATTAAATTGGTTCTTCACAATCTTGGCTTAAATTTTTTTATAGAGTTCATTTCTTCATATGACTTGCACACAAGCAACATTCTTACAATGCAATAACAAGAGCCACGTGGTGGTGATGCCGTTGACATTGCCACTAGATTTAGGGACAACTATGAGTAGTATTTTTTTGCAATGGAAACAATTGTTGAAGGAGTTTTTTTATTTTATTTTCACTTGATGGATCATTAAAAACACTACTGGGCAAACTTACATTAAAAAAAAATCCTCTGAATCAAATTAATTATTCCAGTGTCCTGGACTATGGAAATGAACACAATGGACATTGATTGGAAAATATATATGGTGAAGATGTGGTTTTCTATTCACACCTTTCCCAACTCAATATTGATTATTTATCGTCTATTAAGCACAAATTCAATCAAGTAAAATTGATTTTTCATCGCTTAAGCACGAACTCAAACAAGAAAAAATTAGTAAAATTTATTTGTACTCGATCAAGCATATAACATTGGAAGTGGAAGTTTAGATAGTAGATCATTTTTTCATACTGTCATTGTATCAAGAAAATAAAAAATATGTTCAAATAGTATATACTTCTTTCATAATTTATTCATTGCAAAAAGATAAAAACTATGTTTGATGAAATGATGCAAATTAGCTACTCAATCAGCTTAACACATTTGCAATAATTTTTATTGCAAGTATTTGCTTCTTTCCCATTTTTATGGGCTTGAGCTGTAGAATGTTGTACAAATGTAATGCCCATTTCTTACGTGGGCCCGGATTCAAAATTATAAGCATCTACTTACGACACCATCCCCTTTTACTTCTCATGGAGCTCATATTATAATCCAATTTTGGATATCCTTTCCCACCTCCTCCATTATATATAAGCTATGTTCGCAACTTACTTCAGTATATATAAGATATGTCCTCAAATTGAAAGAAAAGAAACAGTAGAAAAATACAATTGTAGAGAGGTAGATATACATAGAGAACCACACAGATAGATGAAATACACGAAACACCTAAAAAATCATGGAGGTATAGCATATAGGTGCATGTGTCCTATGGGAGTGCAAAATTCAAAAGGAAAAGTTGCCACAACTGGGATTAATTCCTTCAAAAAATTGATTAGCACAACTCACAAACATCATGTGTTTGCATTATGTTGGGTGGGAGGGTGAAAGTAAAACCCTTAAAACTCAGGTTTCACAATTGCAATGTTAACTTAAAAATAAACTTGTAATGGGGATTTCTCCACTATTCCGTGCAAAAGCACCAACCTTAGATCGTTGTCATCGTAAGGAAGAGTTCAATGGAAAATAAAACAACAAACTAAACTAATAACGGAAAATGAATATTTTTAACATTTTTTCAACATATATCGACTAAACTAAACTAATGAAAATAAACAAAAACACACCTTTTTTCCTGTGAAGTGGGCCACTGTAGTCGTCCTTAGAAGTGGTTTCACAACTCCATGGGTTGGTTCTTCAAATGTCTCCACAGACAGTTGAAAAATGGGCAATGGATCCAAGATGGGTACAAAGAACGTTTCAATGTACACCATGGGAATGGTATGGCGACAAGAATGGTGGCAAGGGATTATGTGGATACCTGAGAGAAAAAATGTCACAGCGTACCCACAAATGAAAATGAGGAAAAAGGTATTTTGGGAGAGCCCTTCACAATGTATTTATAGTATGGTCCTAGGGTTTTTTGACCTAAGGTGGTGACCCATGGTATTTTTTGAGCCATGTTATATTCCTATGGTTTTCTAACCCTTTCACTTTTTTTTTATGGTTTTTTACCCTTTTGGGGGGAAAGAGTGAGGGTAAACCATAGTAAATAATGATTTTTTGGACCATTTTCATGGAAATACAATTGTGAAAGTCAAAAGTAAGGGAAATATGGTAGGAATATGATGTATGTAGATGGTTTTAACCATGTAGAGCTAGGTGAATAGTTTTTTGTGTTAACAGATTTCCCCTTGATGTGTGAGGGGAGGAGCTCATCATATGGCCAATGGGCATCATAGGATCATGGGAATAATGGTGACAACAATGGACAGACTGGAGAGATCCATGGAGAAGTGGAGCTTCCCCGTTCGAACTACAGTGGCTTTTGGTTTTTTATTATGGGTTCTCAAAAATGGATGAGATACAAATGTGTGACATGTATATGGATGAGGCAGGCATCCCCATGCTCATAAAAATGTCAAAAGAATAAATAACGCAATCAAGGGTCAAAACATGGGAGTTGATCAATACATATACAATTGATAATACATAATGGTGGCCTCAATGGGAGGCTAATTACAATGTTGATATGAAGAACTAATACATAGGAACCATGGCAATCTCATGGAATGTAATATCATCACAACTGATGCTCTATTGAATCTGGAGGTGTACATAAATATGGAATCAATGACTGAGAGTTAGAATCTCTATGGTACAATATGCAGCATCAAGTACTGGAGATACATGGAAGCACAACACTGAGGCTTCCGAACACTGTCGCCAACGTAGTCTAGAAATCACAAGGGACAAGAAACTATGTGGGTCCCATAGTAGACTCACCAATGTGCTAGAGTCAAGTGACAACCGGGTTCTTCGACTAAATAATGAATGGACTAATACCCTGTACGATTCTCAACTGTGCGATGATGTATCTGAATTCAAGCACGTGAGACACAACCATCCTGAGAGGCACTAATGAATCCTCTCAAGTGGTTCAAGGAACTCATCAATGAGGTGGATGAAACTAGGATATAGGGAGCTCTTGGTCTATCCTTTGGAATAAATGTGTTGACGTCGACAGAGGGAGACCTGCAACTAATCAAGGCAATGATGTGTCCTTGACGAGAAGCATGAGGGGGATAACCAAAGATGTGGAACAATTTGTGGACTGACACAATGAATGGAGGAATAGGGGCAGGGGAGTACGCAGGACTCAAACTTCCTTTTTTCAGAGTATGACGGTAGGGCTGACTTGGAAGCAAATCAAACTGACTCATGGGAGAGGGATCATAGTTGTAATACCGGGAAGGCAACTGCAAATGGAAATACGAAGGGGGGGTAACTAGACTAGTGGTATTTGAGGGATCCAAGGAAGACTCATCGCATAATACTCTGAACAAAGGAGACTCAATGGAGGAAAGCTACCAAATTGTGATATATGTGGTGGCACCTAAAGACACCGTTATGACATGATATCATGGATTTTTAGCGAGCTCAAGTAAGTACATACTCGATGGTGTTTTCATTTTTAGAGAGTATGAAAACAGGAAGAAGACTCCAATGTGGTCTCTTTTTCATATGTGTTGGGTGTATGGGGCAGACCCGGGTTCTTATGCTTTTATCTTTGCACCAACAAACAGACCCACAGTGTTGGCCCTTTCGGCAACAACCTGCGAACAGGTTGCAGTCTCACCCGAAACAGCTATGGGGTGCCACAGAATCAGGTTTCTACAAGCAAAAGAGGGATATTACTGTACCTTTAGCCTTAACAAAGAATAATTATACAATACAGAGCTTCGAAATTCACTTAAATAGCTTTGCAGTTAGATAAAAAGACAGTTTCTTGCTTAACCCTTAACTGGGAATCCACAACGAAGTTAATACTTAGAAATTTATCTTACTTTATCATTCATCTACTTATCAAATGCATAAAAAACATAACAGGAACAAAAACAAAAGAACCACCACAACACAAGATATACGTGGTTCACCCCCACTGTAGGGGCTACGTCCACAGAACTGCGTTTATATTCAACACTTTACAAACAACACAGTTCTGATATGCGCACTTAGCTGTAGATCTTCTCAACAACCCAAAACTATGCACTTAGCTGCAGAATCTTTCTTCCAAAACCCTCTACGCACTCAACTGCAGAGGTTGTCCATACACTCAGCTGGGACTTAACTTTAACCCCAAAATTAGACCTTAGCTTCTTTGCATCACATCATTATCATAACAAAGGATTCTAAAAAATTGCCCTTGCTCCTTTACATAAGTGCCTATTTATACAAGTGCACTATTACAATACCATGGGCTTAAACCATGGGCTTAAACCATGGGTACCCAAAAACCATGGGACATTTACAAAAAGAGGGGCTTCGACCCAACCCCAAAGCCCCTAAGACTATTTTGGACCGCAACTCCGCTTACAAGCTTCGCACCAAAACCACGGAGTTTCCAAAATTAAGGACCTTCAAGGTCCGAGCCCCAACAGGCCCCTAAGACTCACCAATGTCCCGTCCCGGGACACTCAGCTGCTTTTCGGGTGCAAGAATCTTATTGGTGAAGATAGTAAACTGCTTGTTGAGGCTGCGCATGATATCTTTGGCTGCTTGCTCCTTCTCCACTATCTCTTGCTATGTTGCTGCAGATGCTTCCTTGGCCTTTTGAGTTTCCAAAATTAAGGACCTTCAAGGTCCGAGCCCCAACAGGCCCCTAAGACTCGCCAATGTCCCGTCCCGGGACACTCAGCTGCTTTTCGGGTGCAAGAATCTTATTAGAGAAGATAGTAAACTGCTTGTTGAGGCTGCGCATGATGTCTTTGGCTGCTTGCTCCTTCTCCACTATCTCTTGCAATGTTGCTGCAGATGCTTCGTTGGCCTTTTCCTATGCAAACGCATCATACTCCTTCAAGACTTTGAGCTGGTTCTCCGCAGCAGTGCTTAACTCCAAGGCCTCATTAATAAGGGGTTGTATAGAGCTCACTAACCGTGTTTCTTTTCTTCTACAAGACTCAATTTCTTGCTGGAGCTCATTACTATGCTTTACCTTAAGCATCTTCTGCATAGGAGGCAATGTCTTAATTTCTACTTTTACTACATCCAGCTCTGTCTGTCGTTGCTTGATGGTTTCTTGCAACTTTTCTACTTCTGGGTTGTCCTATAAGTTTTCCTAGGCCTTGACACTTTCGTCTAGTAGCTTTGATGCACTACTTACAAGATCTGATATCTTCGTTGTTGAGACCTGAATATCTCTGAGACGTTGTTCCCTGACCTCTAGTGGACTCTCAGGAATGAGGCAAAGCTGAAGCTCCGCAATCTGGGCCTCGTGTTCTACTTTTATCTTCTCTATCTTGCTTCTAGACTGTTGTGCATAGTCTTTCAGCTTTACTATTCTTTGCTCTAGTTCTTCTTCAGCCTGCATGTCGAAGTCAGGGAGACTTCGACATGCCTCATCCAATACTCGCGCTAGTGTATCCTGCTTGTTTTCTGCTTCCCTCTTCTTCTGTTCAACATCTTTCAACTACGCTTCGAGGCTCTCACTCTGCTTCATGGTATTCTCTAACTGCATATGTGTGTAGCTGTCTCATTCTCGGATCTCCTTCATGAGTGCCAATTGACAAAAATGCAGCTCCGACATAGACAACTTAGTGTAATCTATCTCAACTATCATGCTCATCTGCGATCGAGATGCTGCGTCAGTTATTATAAGGGCTGCACTTGGTACTTGTCCTCTATTGTTTCTGGCTGGCCACTATCTAGTATCTGGCTGCGCACCTACTAGGGCACTGCTTGCTGTAGCGCCAGTTGCGGTTCTTTCCAATAATGCCTTAAGTTCTGCAACTCGCTGTGCTACGCCAGTGAGCGCATCAAGATGTGTAGCTGCAAACTCTGCCCATTTGCTGGATAATACCTATGTCGACTTCGTCAGAGCCTGATCACGCTCTTCAATCGTCAAAGTGGGCTCTTCGACGATATTCTTGCCCTTCGATGCCTTAGTTTTCTTTCTGGGTTGAGGCTTAGTAACTTCCTCCACTTCTGGGTGATTAGGGTTTGAGATGGTCTTAACTAATTCTTCTTCTTCTTCATCAGCCCCATCATCTCCACCATGGTCACCTTCGCTCTGTTGTGAATCATCTTGTTCTTCGCTCTCTTCTAGTGGGTCATCCTGCTACGGCTGGCTAGGACCTGCGCCCACATCTATTACTGGAGGGACTGGTATGTTGGGCCTTGTTCTTGCATCCTTCGTCCATTCAGCTGGCCACTGCTGAACTACTGTGAGGATGTCTTCCTGGTTCACCATGTATGGTAGCTTCCACCATGTATGTTTGTTATCTGCATGGGCCTGGATAAAGACATTATTCATGTCAGCCTTGAAGTCGGCCACTCCAGTATACTGAGAAAATATCTCATTACTGAGCCGCGGTTTTTTCAGGATCTCATATGTAATATTCATTGAATAGAAGGTGAACACGTAGTTCTTCATATGCTGCAAGGCCTTATCCTGTGAAACCCAAAGAGATGCATACATTGCTACGGCAGGCATCTCCAGAGGCACATTAACAAATTGTGCCTCGGTAGGTTCTCTCCACCGTACTAGTGCAATAATCACTAACAACCATGAATAATGAAAGGCTCTACCTAGGCTCCTATGCATCGCGGACATATGCAAGGAATTCTCTAGCAATGTACTCTCTCCATTTGTAACTGTAGCCTTCGGGACAGTCTGCAGCAATACTGACAATCGGGGCAGGTACTTCATTAGGTCTGCACTTTGGCATTAGTTTGCATGCTAGGATCTCTGCGGCGAAGCGAATGTTCTGGTGCCGAATAGTTGATGTTTTATATCCTCGATTACCTTTTGTCAAACTGAAGCGGTCCTTCATGTGCTGCGCCAACTTCGTATCTTTGTGCTTTCCCACAAATTCAATCCCAGGATTAGGCCCTTTGTTTGGCAAGCCTGTTATCCTATGAATCAGTTCTCCATTAATAGCAATTCTCTAGTTTCCTATCCATAGGTGCCCATCATGCACCAACTCCAATAACTGCTTGACCACCACGGTAACCTGCGGGCTGCGACCAAAGTGGGGAACATTCAGCAGCTTCAACAAGCCAGCATCCCACTGCTTTACTTCAAGCAACGTCGTTCCAACCTCCGGATAATGGACAGAGTGCAAGTATTTCCCAGGTGCGAACAGCGGAAACTTCCCATGATCACTCGTATCATGGTCTACGTACTTGAGATGGTCTAATCTTCCTGTCATCGTTCCAACCAACTTCACACCCTGTGGCAGCGAAGGGGTTTGTAACGTGAACTTGGATGTCCGCCGAGGTGGCTGAGCTCCTGGTCGAACAGGCAGGAGATACAGTGGACGCTATGGTGCAACGTTCTCATCCTCACTGAAGTCTTGAAATATTCAAGTGGGAGCTCTGCCGAACCAAGAGGATTCATCACGGGATCCTCTGGTGTCTTTCCTGATGATTTGTGTCTTTCTTCATTCAACTTAGAGAGAACTTCTGCCTTAAACTTCTTTCTGGTAGATCATTTCTGCATCGGTTGATTTAGTGCTGGGGAAGTCTCTTTGCGAGGTGCAGATGCAAGTGGGTTTCTCATAAGGTTCTGCAGACCCCTCTTTCTGAATTGTCTCAACACTTGCTAGACTTCGCGATCAACTGACATGGACTCAACTGTGAAACTCAAGAAAATGTGTAATGCGAAATTCGCAGGCCTGGGTGACTTCTTATAGGGTCCAATGCTCAAATATGCCATAACTGTGCATTAAAGACACCAAATATGACTGAGCGATGGTAGATCTTGTCCAAACGGCGCTAGATTTCCCAAAATCTCATCATTACAGGCAGTTAATGTAGTTAACGTACTGGCGCCGCCAAATCTGATTTTTTCCAATGGTCGCATTTTAAGCTTCAACACACCTTTCTTCTTTAGCAAATCCACTAACTTCAGCTTCCCCACAATAAGGACCTTCGACACTGCGTAAATTATCCAACAATCTGTCAAGTTCTCTGAGAACAACTTCATTATAGTCTAGTACCCAATTGCAACTATTCTTGGTACTTAGACTCTACTTCTTGCTATTACTTCTTATTAGGAGGTACAGGCCCGTCCCTGTACTTCTTCAATCTACTTCCATTCACCCTGGAGGGAAAAATTTCTCCATTCAATTTAGCTAACTGAACTGCACCACCATTAGTAATATTCTGAACTATGTATGGTCCTTTCCAATGTGTCTTGAACTTACCTGGGAACTTCATGAATTTACTATTGTATAAGAGCACAAGATCACCATTCTGAAAATGCTTCTTCTTAATGTGTCTATCATGCCATGCTTTTTCTCTAGCTTTTTGTACTTGCTACTGGAAACCTGTAATGAATCTGTCTTCTTCTAGTTCCAGTATCTTCGCCAGCCTTTCATTCAACACGACTGGATCATCCATTTCTGTGAAGGCAAATATTCTGAGGCTAGGAACAATGTACTCGATGGGCATAACTGCTTCTTGTCCATATACCAGCCTAAAAGGTGTGTGACCTGTCAACTTCTTGCAAGTGGTTCTATAATCCCATAATACTGCTGGAATTCTAAGATCCTAGTCATTTCTGTTAACATTGAAAACCTTCGTCAGAGCGTGCTCAAGAATTTTGTTAAAGGCTTCGACAGTTCCATTTGCTTAAGGATGGTAGGTAGTACTCTTCCGATGATATACTTGAAATTCTTCGGTCAATGCTTCAATAGTCTTATTCAGAAAATGTGATCCTTGATTACTCATAAGAATTCTAGGACACCCAAACCTCGACAATATATTATCAAATATGAACTTCGTAGCTATAGAAGCGCTACAGTCCTTGACTGGTTGAGATTCTGACCAACGAGTAAGGTAATCAGTTGCTGTAATAATGTATCTTGCTCCAGATTTCTTTGCAGGGGGATTGATTGGTCCAACAAAATCAATAGCCCATTTGTCAAATGCTTGGAAAGTTACCTGTGGAACCAGGGGCATCTTATCCCTCCTGGATGGTTTTCCTGTCCTCTGACAGATATCATAGCTGTGGCAATACTCTCTTGCATCCTTATGAATCGTAGGCCACCATAATCTAGCTGTCAGAATCTTCTGTGCCATAGCTTTTCCTGCATAATGACCTCCTGCTGCTCCAGAATGTGCCTCAGGCAAAATCAATGGCTTTTCATGCTCTAGGACACATCTGAACAGTATTTCATCTGGTCCCATCTTATATAGCTATCCTGCTATCAAGGTAAAGTCAACTTCTCTAACCACCAGCTGCTTCTTCTACTGTGTTGTCATCTCAGAGGGTGCAAAACCTATAGACAATTACTGAACAATATCCTAAAAGTAGTCATCAACCATCTAGATGGAAAACAACTGGGCATCAGGAAGAACTTCGTCCAAACTAGTGGGCTCTTCTCCTGACTTGATCCTTGACAAGTGGTCAGGCCCCAGGTTAAGTCTTTCTGGCTTAACTATGATCTCAAAGTCAAACCCCTGAAACAAAATCAGCCATCTGCATATCCTTCAACCTAACACAGGCTTGTTAACCAAATATTTCAAAGCAAAATCATCAGTGAACATCTTAAAATGAGATCCTAACAAATAACGTCGAAATTTCTGTAAGGCATAAACCATAGCTAGACCTTCTCGTTCTGTCGTAGTATAATTCTTTTATGCTGTGGACAATTTTCTACTTGCAAAAGCAATAGGGTGATCGATATTACCTTCACCTAACTGAGCCAATACTATACCTAAAGCAATGGAAGATGCATCGACATGAACATGAAACTCCTTACTCCAGTCAGGGAATACTAAGATAGGGGCAGTTACCATATTTTCTTTCAAAATATCCAAGCTTTCCTGACATTCAGGTGTCCACTCAAACTTAATATCTATCTTCAATTTCTTTTCCATAGGGGTTATAATCTGAGCATAACCTTTAATGAATTTCCTATAATATCCAGTATGACCAAGCGTAGTGCGAAGTTGCTTAACAGACTTCGGAGGTGGCAATTTCACAATAATGGCTATCTTCGTAGGATCCACCATCAATCCTTGCTTGCATACAATGTGACCTAGCAGAATTCCAAAAGGTGCACAAAAGAGACACTTCTTCAGGTTTAATGAAATCTGATGCTGTCTACACTTGTCCAACATAAGTCTTAAACTGGCTATATGATCTTTCAATAAACCAAAGATAGTCCAATCATCAAAGTAAACTTCTAAGAACTTATGAATAAATTCCTTAAATGCAGATATGACAACTCTGGAAAACATAGCAAGTGCATTCTTCAATCCAAAGGGCATAATAGTATATTGAAAAGATCCCATTTTTGTAGCGAAAGTTATTTTATGGCGATCCTTTGGAGCAATTCTGATCTGATGGTAACTTGAAAATCCATCGGTGAAAGAATACACTTCTTGACATCCGACATTGTCTAAAACTTCATCTGTAAAGGGAGTAGGAAAATGATCATGTAAACAGGCATCATTCAGCTTCCTCAGATCAACACAAATTATGATTTCTCCCTTGGTCTTCTTTTCTTGTACCACCTTAGGGCTGACCCATTCGGACTCTTCGACAGGCTCAATGATTCCTGCAGTGAGCATCTTATCTAGCTCCATCCTGACTTTTTCTTTATACTTAGGGTTCAACAGGCTTCGTATCAGCTTTCAAAGGGATTTTTACCACTCCTATATCACCAAGGATACCTTTCATTTCTAAGAACTTCATCAAAAATAAGTCCTAATACTCATGGAGGAGTTCAGTCACTTTGCTCACCATTTCTTAGTCCCAATAATCTCCAATGGTAGCGTACTTAGGCATTTCTTCTGATCCAATGTTTACTTTCCTTGTTTTCAGGGGCTGAGTTACTTCAGGTGATTTGACTGTTGGTCCATGTACTTCGCAATGTCCTTCTGACTCAGGAATATTAATGTTGTGAGGGTCATCGTCTTCATCAATGGTGAGGTTATAGCATTCTACTGCATTAGCTTCTTGTTCCTTCCAATCAGGTTGGTACTCAGCTATTTCTTTATCATCAAACACCTTAGTATGGATCAACCTAATAGCTGCGTCCAAAGCAGGGCAAACCTTAGTAATAGAAAATGTGAGCACAAAACTATCAACAAGGCTAACCCAACTTACAGTACCATGGCGAAGCTCCACCTCCACATACCAGTTCTTTGCTACAGGTTCCAGAGTGTGTACAAACCTAAGTACCCATTCTTCACAAGGTACATGCTTCCATGCTTCATAACACTGCTCCAAATGTTCCTGAGGGCTAGTCTTACCATTAAATCTGCTTCGTACCTCCTAAGGTTGATCCATGAATCTCAGGTGAAGAAAATTTTGACAGGCACTCCAACTGTGAATATACTTTTTATGACCATCCCACCATTTGGCAGCTGTGGCTTTGAATACTGAATCTAGAGTCTCCATTTTCTGTGAATCTGGTACTTGCTTTGAGAATTGTTCAATAAAATTTTATGCGTCTATCAGGCCATCAAAAGTAGGTAAGATTCTTGTCTATGAGCCAACCCATCTGATAGACTTAGTAATTATTGCACATCGATGTCCATGTAGCTCATAAAGGCGATCCTACCAATTCTCTAGGCCTTCGTCTGAATTAGTCATGCAAGAACTATCACACTGCCAATCCATTATACCTTCAGCAATAGGGTTAACATGGTCTTCTTCTTTAGCTGTGATGTTGTAAATATGATCCAAAACATCCTAATCTTCATCTCTGACTGGCTCTGTATACCTTTCTCCTTGAGAAGGGTCCAACGGTACTATGAATCTCAAGCCTTTTCCTTCAAAAATCATATGTCTATTCTTAAGGTTGATTACTGCATCATTGTCTGGTGCCCATTCAATTCCTAGAAATGCTGGATAGGGGTTGCTATCATCAATTATTTCAATGACTTCAAAATCTGCTAAGGTACTGACTCCATCAATATCCACTGGTACACTAGGGAATCTTCCCAAGGGCACAATCTTCTGCTGATTGGCTAATCTCAACTGTATAGGGGACCATTCAAGTGTAGGTTTTCCCATTTGTTCCCATGTCTGCTTAGTTAGGACATTCACCTCTGATCCCAGGTCTAAAATGATATCAGTCATGTCATAATCTCCTATCTAAGCATGCAATCTCATTTCTCTTCCAGTCCTTCTAACTCTATTAACAGTTCTTCCTTTATCAGAGTTTCGCTGAGGTTCACAAGACGCAATAACTTTCTGTAAATCATTCAAAGCATTCGGATTTCTTAATAGCTTTATACAACTCTATAAAAATGATGTCAGTGTACTTACTTGATCCGACGAAGCTTCTTGAAACTATAACTGTTGTTGATGCTGTTGCGTAGTTGCTACTGATGTTCTCGGATTAGCAAAGTCTTTTTTAGCTTCCATAAATGTTCCTTTTTCTCGTCCAACATCGAAGGCTGGAATTTTCTCTAGGGTCTTACGAACCCAAGCCTCGTCAGGATGTTTCCCCTTATTCTACACATGCGTTGTAGTTCCACTCCTTGTAACAACGTTAAGGGCTGGGACAGGTCTTTTATCTACAACAATCATCTGAACATTATGAGTAGGAGTGCCATTTCTTTCTTGTATCTTGGCTATCAAATGTGGGCATTGCTCAATCACATGATCTACTGCTCTGCAATATCGACATGTCATAGTTGGGTTCTGACATTCTCTAGCTACATGTCCTGCCTGATTACAGTTATAACAAATAATCTGGCCTCATCCTTTTCTAGGCATACCACCATGACCACGACCTATGAAATTACCTCGACCTGGTGTACCACCATGGTAACCATATCCATCATTGCCTTGTGCATCAGTTTGTACCCTATAAGCATCATAGGTTCGCTCTCTCATGAGGTCAAAGCTGCGACATTCGTCTTCGTTGTGTCCAACTGACTTACAAAACTTGCAGTAGGGATTCTTGGGTACTTGAACATATCTCTGCAGTAGATAGAAATATTTAGGTCAATGCTGGCCAGTTGTTCTACAGATCTCACAATATAGGACATTAGGGTTAAACAGGTTCGGTGCACCAGTATTCAAATAATTTCTTAATGCAAGACACTGTTCTTTGTCATGACCTTCTGTCCTACATCGTGTACACCAAACCTCTTCTCGAATAGATTTCCCTTTTTTCATGTCGCGAAGCTCCAAATCTATTTCTGCTAGTTGTGCCTGTATCTGGGCTATTCCAGAATTATCTCCAACAGGAGCTGTTTCAAGTTTCATAGCAATTTCCAACGCCTCTTGCTGATCAGCAACCTTCTGTTGCATAAATGGAGTCCTGATATGAGGCAATAGTGCTGCAATGAACCATTCTTTATGCTGTTCTGGTCCAATAGTGAAACTAACTTGATCCAATAGAACCTTGAACCTCTGATCAAAGTCCCAAACTGATTCACCTCGCTTCTGTTGAATTTATTTCAGTTCAGTTATACACTATGACTCCGATTTAGGCTTCTTGAATTATTTGATCATTGCTTTTTTAATATCAGCCAATATATAGTTCTGAGTACTGGGAAACTTCATAAACCAGGTCAAAGCTCGGTCTCTGAAAGAGGTGACCAGCTGCGCTCTTCTTGTATTTTGATCCATAATATTATTAGCAGTCCAAACAGCTTCGCATAAGAACCAAAACTGCTCTGGATCCTCTGATCCAGTTCCTTTAAATACTGGGAGCTTGATATCATCATTCACATGGGCCATAGTGAATCGAGGGGGACGAGGGGGGGGGGAGGAGGAGGAGGAAGGCTGATAACAGGGGGAAGACTAGTAACAGGAGGAAGGGAACTTACTAAGGTAGACTGACCTGCAATAGGACTACTCGGGCTATGGTTATTTTCAGACTGCAAAGGGTTCTCAGGGATAACAGATATTCGCTACGGAGTTATAGGAGGGTTTCTAACAAAAGGGGTTTCTTCAGATTCAGATTCTTTAGGACTTAATGAGGTATAATCAGTATTCTGGCCTAGGATAGAGGATCCAAGAGTTCTCTTGTATCTTTTACCATTGCGAAGAAAACCACTTTGCTCGTTGAAGTCACTTTTGCTTCCAAACATAGGTTAGTAGCAATAAATATAGCAATCTGATTGGATAAGCAATATGCCTTTCTCAGCCAAGATCATTTTAATTTTTAGACTTAATGAATTCAGGTACTTACCCCTTGGTCCTTTGAAAAATTGTCTTTCTGCTTCACTGAAAGAAGTATGTGTGTCGATGGTGAACTCCGTCACAAATTCTTCAAGGGTTCGCGTTGTCCAGAAGTCAATAGCTCTTGATACCGCATTGTTCACACTTTTCAACAGCTTAATTCTTCCTTTGCAAGAAGTCATCTGAGCTACGACAAGGGTCCTTATTCTCTTGTTCAGCAAATTTCAGATAAGTATCTTCAACCCAGTCACTGATTTCTTTTACTGAGGGCCTTCAAATCATATCTCTCCAGGTACGACGCAGATCCCTCTTGAAGCATATACTAGTTCAACCGGAAACGGAACCAATTTGTTGGGTGTATGGGGCAAACCCAGGTTCTTATGATTTTATCTTCACACCAACAAATAGACCCACAGTGTTGGCCCTTTCGGCAACAACCTGCGAACAGGTTGCAGTCTCACCCGAAACAGCTATGGGGTGCCGCAGAATCAGGTTTCTACAGGAAAAAGAGGGATATTACTGTACCTTTAGCCTTAACAAAGAATAATTATGTAATACAGAGCTTCGATATTCACTTAAATAGCTTCGCAGTTAGATAAAAAGACAGTTTCTTGCTTAACCCTTAACTGGGAATCCATAGAAAAGTTAATACTTAGCAATTATCATTCATCTACTTATCAAATGCATAAAAACATAACAGGAACAAAAACAGAATAACCACCACAACACAAGATATACGTGGTTCACCCCCAGTGTAGGGGCTATGTCCACAAAACTGCATTTATATTCAACACTTTACAAACAACATAGTTCTGATATGCCCACTCAGCTGTAGATCTTCTCAACAACCCAAAACTGTGCACTTAGCTATAGAACCTTTCTTCCAAAACCCTCTACGCACTCAGCTGTAGAGGTTGTCCATGCACTCGACTGGGACTTAACCTTAACCCCAAAATTAGACCTTAGCTTCTTTGCATCACATCATTATCATAACAAAGGCTTCTAAAAAATTGCCCTTGACTCCTTTACATAAGTGCCTATTTATACAAGTGCACTATTACAATACCATGGGCTTAAACCATGCGCTTAAACCATGGGTACCCAAAAACCATGGGACATTTACAAAAAGAGGGTCTTCGACCCAACCCCGAATCCCCTAAGACTATTTTGGACCACAACTTCACTTACAAGCTTCGCACCAAAACCGCGGAGTTGCCAAAATTAAGGACCTTCAAGGTCCAAACCCCAACAGTATGTAGTTTCCTAATCCTGAAAAAGGATAAAAGTGTACAAAGGAGAGCTCTTCCAACCTTTAGGGAAGGAAGACTTCTTTACCGGTTGTAGTCCAACCAGGACATAAAAGGTTAAACCTATACTGACTGGATGGTTGTTCAAATACTTTTATGAGCATGAATGAAACCAAGTTTTCTTAGCAAGATTTTCTTGATGAGAAGGATGGAAAAGAGCTTAAAGACAACCTATAATGATATTTTTCGTAAAGTATGGTCCCAATGTCCGAGAAAGCATAAAAGTAGACAAAGGAAAATGTTCCTAGCTGGAAGGTGCTAGGGTGATCCTTTTCTTATGATAGTCTATATAGTCTAAAAAGGGAAATAAATGAGGCCACATAGACACCCTTTAAAATAATTCAACGAGCGTGAAAGGAAGAAAGTGTGTTTGGAAATCTTTTCATTCTTTTAGGAGTCAGAAAAGAGCTCAACAGGAAATCTGTAATGGTCAATCAAGCAAGGGGGAAGTGTTCGATGTATGGAAAGAGGTTATGTTGTAAACATGGCTAAGAGGAATAAATGCATAAAAATGATGGGGCCCCCTTGTGAGACAATGGATGGCGATAAAGATGGCCAATTGTGCAGTATGGATGGAGCGGATGGCTCGTGAACATGCCAATACATACAATGGGTGATACACATGGTGGCATGCAAATCGAGGTGACTTTCAAGAAATGGCCTAGAAAAACTTAGTGAGAGCATGAGACGAGGGTCTTGTAAAAAGATAGAGAATGGAAAACCAAACTCGATGGTGCAAACAAAATCTCAAATGGAATCTGGATGACTCTGACTAGTAGCTAGTGATGTTTCCCCTAGTGCAGTAATGCACGGGGGAAAACTGGGCAAAATGGAGGCCTATGGGTGCAGAGCTAGCTCAACATACAAGATGTGATTCACGTGTTGGCACACAAATCAATGTGACTCCAGGAAATGGCCCAAAGAATAAATAGGGAGGGAGGTAGTCTAGAAGGTTGTCTCTCATCCTGAGAGCCTTTTTCACAATGGTGGCAACTACCTATCGTTGTGTAGGATGATCCATACGTGGGAATGGAATATCAGGGAGATACAGAGAGGCCTTGACCTCCAAGGAAGGTCTTGGGACTTGACAGTACGCTAGCATGGTGGTAGCTAGATCATACGTGTGACATACTGAGTGCATGTGCAGACGTGGGACCGCACCCTCCTGTGGGGCACCAGTGGTCCAGGGGTAGGGTGGATGTGTTAGATCCACCCACTCACGTGCAAATAATGCAATGGAGTTGTACAATGGACTTACTGTGACTAGATGTGGAGAAAATATTGGAGTGGCTCACTGGCTTGTGGTAAAAATGATGTAAAACAAGAAAGAAAAACTATGCTACAGAGGTCTGTATGGTGACTGACTCTAGGCATAGAACCTCCGGCGAATGAAATTGGCCTTGCTGTGGAAACTTTGCAACTAGCGCAAAGTATGTGGGGGGTGAAGATTCAGAATGGATTGAACCTTCAAAGGATCAACCACAATCCCTTTGTGAGATACGATGAATCCGAGTAAATTCCCAGTGGGGATAGAAAACACATACTTGAGGGGGTTCAAGCAAACATTCTATTTGTGACATCACAAGAATACTTATCATAAGTTGTCTAGATGTTGTGAATGCTTCCGAGAGTAAGCGGTGAGGTCATCTAGGTAGACCAAAATGATATGGATAAGTTAATTGAAGCAGAATTTCATGACCCACTGAAAAGTGGCTCCATCATTTTTAAGGCCAAATAGCATAACTCGATACTCAAACGTGCCCCAGGGGGTTGCGAACGCAGTATTTTAATGGTCCTCTTTCTGGATTTGAATTTGATTTAACTAGAAAAACCATCCATGAAAGAAAAGACTTCGTGGCTGACACATGCATCAATGATTTGGTCAATGAACAGAGTGGGGAACTTGTATTTGGGACAAGCCAAATTCAAGTCATAGAAGTTAGTATAGACGTGAATGGTACCTTGTTTTTTTATGGGAACAAGATTAGAAACTCAAGTGGTATACGCAATGGGGTATATGAAACCTGCTTTATGTAGTTGTTAGATGTCATCTTTTACAACAGGATCCTTTGAGGGGTGAATGGGTCTTTTCTTTTGGTAGACAAGTGCTACATTAGGCCATCTGTCGATACGATGTTCGACAATAGATGGATCAAGCCCATGCATCTCAGTATATATCCAAGTGAAGATATCACGAAACTCCTGAAAATGTGCCTTGTATGAAGAAAATTCTTCAAGGGAGAAAGATGCTATGAGTGTAATATCTTCAACTACCTAAAAATTGGTTAATATATTGACATTGATAGTTGGTGAAATGTTATCCATGTTTCCCTCTTCAAAGGCATCAGGTGTCGGAATGGGGTTCTTGTACCAGTCTAATTTTCCATGGATGAAGTCTTTGGCTTCAACTAAGAACTAATCCGACAATGAGAGAGGTTTATCGGGAATAAAGAATGAGTGATGGTGCATATCATCCCAAGGGTACCCAGGAGTTGAAAGAGCTTCAAGTATCTCCTCATCATTGTTGAAACAATGTGTGGATAGAACAAAGGGATCCTCTACAACGGAGGATACAAAAGGACTAGTGGAACTGGAGATCATGTATATGGTGTTGGTTGTGTCCAAGGAAGAAGTAGGAGGGTGGATTTCCTCGAGGATGGTGATGTCAAACTCACGCTAGTGTTTCCAAAGGTCGGGAATGGTTAACCGATACTTGGGAATATTTGGGAAATGGTGAGAGTAATGACCATACAAGCTACAAACTGCATGAGGATGGTTGGTTCGCAAGGACTTGTTCATAACCGTTGGCAAATCTGGGATGGTGACAATTTGAGCACCATCAGACTCATCCATAGCGTACATGTGGGTGAAAAGGAGAGGTAACTCTAGACATTTTTGTGTCGCATGATCTTGAATATCGCATAATGCGCAAGTGGGAGCCAGATGAGATTCATTCATTTCTTTGGTGACCTTGCCCCCAGCCTTCTTTAGAGGAGGAGGGGCAGGTTTGGAGACAGAAGACATCATTGAAGGACCAGGAGTTGGGAGAGACACCATCTCAATGGGTTGGACAGGAGTCAACACAACCTGGGGAACCGAGGGTTGGGTGGGTGGATTAAGCTACCACACAGGAATTCCTAGTGTAGAATTAGGTAAGTTGAGAGTAGCCATGAAAGGCTTGCTCACGATGCCAGATGGTGGAAAAGGAAGGGAATCATGTGGATCAAGAATGAACCCCAATAATTCCTAGATGATTGTGGTTGGTTTTGCGACTGAGGTTGTGATGTGGTCAGGATGGCACCGGATGTGATAGTGCACAATTCCAATACGTCAATCGGTGTAGGTGGAGGTGTTAAGGACAAAATGGTGTCCTTCATAGGAGTGTTGGCAAACAAGACCGGGCCAACAACAGATAAAGATGGAATGGAAATGATGTCAATGGTGATGTCGATAGTCAGAAGGACATGTTCTAGTGTGGTCATCCCCTTAGGATCATAGTATGTCAACTGGTTGACAATCACAATGTTCCCATCATGAGGGAACATCAGGAGTCAAAAGACAGTAGAGGCCATGGCTCGCATGGCATACTTGTAGCTACACCTAGGAGGAGGTTGTAATCAAGTTGGGCATTGAAAAACTCAATGTCAATCAACACCATTTTATCAACTAACTCAACAAGAACATTCGTGAGAATCCCCTAGGGTTGAGTATAGTGACCATTGTAGGTGTGAAGAGTAGTGGTGGAAGGTTGAAGGGTAGGAGACTCGAGTTTCTTCCAAACAAAGGTTGACATAATGCAGGTGGATTCCCCCTCATCAATAATGCATCTATGTACAAGAAAATTTAGAATTGATACTGGAACCTGGAAGGCGACGGTAGACGACATCTTGGGCTCTCCTTGATCCAAGTTGAATGATCAACCTAAAATAATAGGGATCAATAGAACCTAGTGGGGAAAAAAATGATTTACATTGTGATGGGAAATTTTTAAGCACTTCCAAAGAGGGCATGGTTATAGGAGATTGGGATGACTCATCAACTATGTTGTAGTTGAGGGCATCTCTAGCAGTAGCATTGGTTGTGACATAACGCATAAGGAACTGGAGGGCTCTAGTAGCCTCGTCTGTGGGAGGTCTCAGTAAGTGCAGACATATGTTGAGAGTAGTAGAGGTAGATGTCGTTCATGGGTCAATGATTTCTAAAGTGGAGCCATATTGGTTGCATTGAGTATGAAGGTTGACTTGAGATGACAACGTCATGAGGTGATGGACACCAACCTCAGCAGGTGGGGCCGCAGCAGGAGCTGATGGAGAATATGGAGCGAAGGGCTGGGTTGCAACCATTCCTTGGTGTGGTAGGGGGTTTTGGAGCACCATAGGTGGAGGACCTAGTGGCGTGGGTTTGTTCTGAGTCAGAGTAGCCACGTTTGGATCACATTGATTGTCATTTTGAAGAAGTTGTTGGATGCAAGCCATGTGAGGACACTGATGGGTGTAATGACCATAGGTGCTACAAATAGCACATGGATGGTTAGTCCGTAATTGTGGGTTCTTTCTAGGTTGATTGGGATTTAGGAGATTCTATGCAGGAGGGTCGACATCATTGTTGTTTGGAGGGTTGGCTTGTTGGACACCTCCTTGGTTATTGCCTTGATTTCTACCTCTCTTGTTCTTGCCTTACCCTTGTTGGTTATTAGGGGTGGGTTGGTTAGGGATATTTCATTGAGCATAAACCTATCCCATAGAGACCAGAGGAGTCAGGGCCAGAGACGGAGTGGGTTGCACAGGAGGTGCATAATAGACTGGAGGAGCTGGAGGGGCTGCAAATCTGGTCATCTGGCCAGAACACAAATGTACCAAACAAGCCAGTCCATGAATGTGAGGAGTTGGTGTGGGAGGTGTGTAGGATGAACTAGATCCGGACTGAGTCATCATGCGTGAGTAATCAAGGGCGTAACCCCGGGGGAGCATAATATGGAGTAGCTCCAAATTAAGCCATCACATGTGAGTAATTGGGGGCATAACTAGGTTTGGAAACATAATTGGTGTTACCCGGGTGTGGTGGAATCATGGGAGAGGCCACACAAAACTGGGGGTGATGGGTAATAGAGCCGATGGCTCCATTAGTAGCATGATATTCCCCTAGCATATCACAGTGAGAGGTGCTAAATCAGGAAAAATCAGGTATGACGGTATATAAGTAACCAAAATGGGCATGGATCAAATCGAACTATTGAGCCTTAAGGATGGCTTCCTCCTCTATCTGGGGTCGCTCAAATGCGAATTCTTTGGCTATGGGGGGGAGTGAGGTTTTGAGGAACTAGTCAAGGAAGATCACATCTTCCAACTGGGTCTTACACAAGCTACGAAGGCAACACCATTCATGGATATGGTCCATGATATGGGTATTTGTGGTCTGACGACAAGATAATAAGATCTCCACTCCCTCGTCATAATGGACGAGTAGCTGAAAGTATTGAAGGAACATTGAAGCGAGTGAGGAGAATTTGGGGTAAGTAGCATGGGGAAACTCGATGTACCACTTGGTCATAGCACCTGTATGTGTGTGCTGGAACAACCTCAATTGAATGGAGTCATCCACGATGTTGTTAGATGAACACCATGGGTGGAATGACATGATGTGGTTCTAAGGGTCCTCCCCTGCCTTTCCCTCAAACTTAGGGATGTCTGAGGTAATATTTGTAGGAATAGGATGCCATTGTGGGTGGTGACGAATGGGATCGTTGGTTAACCGTGCCAAATCTGGTAGGTTGAGACTAGCGATAAAAGGTAGGCTAGAGCCGAGGTTGGCTCAGGAAGGACCAGTAATGGTGTCGGTGGCTGCAGGAACATAGTTCCCATGCATGACTGGGGGTGGATGAGGTTGAATTACCATAGTAGGAATAGTCGGAATGGATGTGGAAGGACCACTTCCCCCAGGTATAAAAGGTGGTATGGTAGGAACCATGGTAGCTAGCATGGGGCTAGCGCTAGTGGGTATCATACTAGCAGCAGTGTGTGTAGTGGAAACAGGCCCACTAGAACCTTGACCTATTGGTCCAGTAGAGGGGATACCTGTGATAATGGGTGGAAAGGACATAAGTCCACTTTTGACTATCCCTCCATGGAAGGGATATAGATGCGCACCAGCCATGGGGCTAGATGGGGCAATGAACAACGTTTGTTTAGATTGATAGGAATCTGAATCAGACTCAGAAGCCATGTGTGTCTCTGAAGGTGGTGAGCAACATCAAAGATGGCTTTGACGGTGACGGTTCAAGGAACCGAAATGGGGGGTGTGCCCCCTAATTCTATATGAGTAGCGTGGTGGAGCTGTGATGACATGTTGACTTGTTGTGCTTTATTGACTAGAAATGAATATGGACCCCAGGTTTGTTCGGATTCCTAATGCTTCAAGGGATTCACTTGGCCACCAATTTTGTCTACCAGCTTGCGCATTGGGAAATTACCCCTCACTCCACGGCTTAGGTAAAACTGATATTCGCTTTGCCAAAAACGACATCTCTTATCACAGGTGGGAACTAGTCAATGAAGTAGGGGTCGTTGCCCTTTTATCTTAGCAGGTCCTCTAAATGGTCATCTACTTAAGGGTTCTTGTGGTACTCCTCACAATGAGTTTTAGGGCTATGCCCAAGTACTTCCCACAGTTAAACAGATGGGGTTTATACCTGATCTGAATGATATTAAGTTAATTTATTTATTTTAAGTCTTTTCTCAGGGTCATGAACAGAGCGTTTCACTTAGTGGTGTGAATTGTGTTCAACTGTATGTCAACCCAGTAATTGCAAATATAGTGCAGTAAATAACAGTAATGAATAGTAAATCTATGAAATAATAAAATTTTCTTCCAGTAATGAAATTATACTTGAAACAAATGAGTAATAAAGGAAGTTTTTAATCAAACACAGGAAACAAGCATGGGGTTTCAACTACGGATCTCAACTATGGAAACTCATAAACCAAGCAGGGGAGACCTCAAACACACCAAGGGGTTGTAAAATATTAGATCTGGAAATAAAAATAGGTTGGGACAAGGTTTGAGACATACAGGGGTCTGAAACAAGCACAAAAAATAGACTGAAAATTGACAGTCGCACCTATCAACAACACAGGCGCGATCTGGGTCACACGGAACAGAGAGACAGATGTGATCTAGGAAGAAAACAGTGAATTCACACAAAACAGAGGGTGTAGAAGGAGCAAGTCGATAAGTCAACTTGAACATTAGCCGACTTAGTCGATCAGCTGACTAAGTCGATCGGCCGACTAAAGTTAGAGATTAAGTCGACCACCTAAAGGTCATGTCGGTTCACCGAACTAACAGGTAGTTATTTTGTAACCATTCTGTAATCATATATATATATATATTAGGTTGTTGAGCCAGATGAGAACTTAGTTCAGTTCTCTGTGTTGTATGGAATCATTTGTATAATATAATCTGTTATTCACCTATCTGTTCTTATCTCTTGTCTCTGTTTTATAGTTATATATGTTTTACTATGTATTATTGGTAACCTTATGTGATCTGTGAGATTACAACATTGGTTCCGTTGCCGATAGTACATGACTAGAATGTATGCAAATAGATGATACCAGAGCAAGAGATTAAGGACTGGTGGGAACGTAAAGTTGTAAACTATTTGTAGAATTACGCGTGAAGAAACAGATTAACAATCGCACAAGCAAAAGACAGATTTTTCACAGAGACGCATGAAAAGTTTGTCGAATCAGTACCCCAACTTTTGAAGAAATTCCGAGATGAGAAAGTCAGACAAGATTAAAGAACAACAGTTGCTGGAAAAACTGATCCGCAAAGGTAGAACAAACTTATCGGAGTGGTTTGAGAAAATCGCCGACGACTTCTGTGAGGAGCAAGCAGTCGAAGACAGAACTTCGGTGGAAACAGTCAAGGAGAAATTTTACATAGATCTCACCGAACAATTTCTGTGTTCCCTACCGACCTTGCTGTTCAAATTCTTGATTGAGAAAGAAGCAGGACATATTGTCGAGCCTCGTCGATCACTTCATGAACTGCCATCAAACTCTAACTGGGCGGAGAAATAGAGGAAGTGGGAAAAATTCATTGCAGAAAGGAAGTGGGAATACTTCCTAAGCAAATAGACCGAACTATCTGGGCTTTCTAAAAATCGTCGGGTAGGCTATGGGGGGGTAGCTGGTCATATGTCGAGATAGAGTATAGTGGATTCTAGTCGACTAGAAACAGATACCAGTCACCAGTAATGAGAAGTCGACTAAAAGGGAACTTAATAAAATAGTATCATACGAAGTTATGTCGGACATTCAGAAAATAGAGAGAGAAGAAAGACACCAGAGAAGGGAAGTAAGACGAGAAAGAGCCTTAGAGCTGGATAGAGGAAGGAGTCCTAGGGAGAATGACTAGGAAGAGAGTCTGCCAGAGTCAGGTCATGACCAAAATGAAGAAGGCATGGAACAAGAAGCATCCCCTACAGAAGAAGAATTATGGATAGAGCAACTAGAAGCTCTCCAATTAAGAGCTCCCAATGAAGGAACAACCCTCTCTCCATTGAATCCACATACTCGAATACAGACTATTGTCGAAGACGACCTACGACTACGAGCTGGTGACTTTAGTATATGGATTCAACTAGTCGATGACATGTACACTAGATGACACCTCATTATACATTGACCAGAGGAAGGGAGTTGGGTGACCTTTCAAGCGGCACCCTCCCACTGAAGTATCCACTTGCTCTTACAGACACATGAAGGAGCGCGCCCCCCCCTGCCAAATACAGCTTTAGAATAAATAGAACATTCAGAATTGTGGCCAAATAGTTGCAGTGGACCATCGACAGTAGAAGTCGACATCAACCAACTACAATTCGACGACGAATCGACAATCGACAAGAACGAAAGTTTCGTCCACTAGAGTTCCGCAAAGATGAGTACACCAACAACCCCACCACCCTCATCACCAACCCCACCTCCACCGCCGCCACCTCCTGAGAGAAGTGACAGTGATTCAGACATGGGTCACGAATCGGCTCACATTCCGCTATATGAGGGGGATGAGGACCCCAGACGACACTGGTTCATTTATGAGTCGACTTGGGAGGCCAACCAAGTTACAGACGAAGATAGACAAATGGCACAGTTCGCAGGAACCTTAAGGAAAAGGGCATTGATGTGGTATATGACCTTTTCGGAGAGACAACCCAGAGCAACAAAAGCCAAGATTAAGGTGCAATTTTTTTCATTTTTCAAAACCCCAGATGCTAAGCACCTGGCTGCAAAAAAACTTAAAACCACATCACAAAAGCCAGGGGAATCCGTCCGCGACTACGATAAGAATTGGAAAGACCTACTGAGCCAACTAGATTATGTTATAGATGAACAGTTACTAATCCAGTGGTTTCTTGCAGGACTATCTCAGAAAGTGCACCGACACATCAGTCTGGAGACGCTCAAAACTTACGAAGATGCGATAATGAAAGTTCTTCAGGTGGAGATGGACGAAGACATACCCGCTTACCCCATGGACCACAGATTGGAAGAACAGCTCGAGAACATACAGAAGTCTCTAAAAGGGTTAAGTCTCAAGAATCAGGAGATCCGGTGCACCAAATGCTCGACGACTGGCCATTCAAAAGATAATTGTCAACAAGAATATAGCCGACAAGACGTTTGATTCGTACAGGCCAAGTCATTTTGCGACATCTACCAGGAGCATAGAGACCACTCGACGAAATATTGCTCATTCAACATGAAGAACGGAAAGGCTTCCTGGTGTGCCACCTGTGAGACCAAAAGTCATAACACAGCCAACTGTCAGCTGAACCTTAAGAACTATCAGGCGGTCTACCAAATGAATGCAGAGGCACAGCATAACGAACAAAACAATCTAGAAAATGATCCAAATGGTCAGAGATACAAGGGTCGACGATATGAGCACCGGTATGACAATTGACGCCCAGGCTATGGAGGAAGAGGTCGATTCCCTAGGAATTGTGACAACCGACCGTGTCGACCCATCCAGTGCTTCACATGTTATAAAGAGGGTCATCGGTACACAGACTGTCCATACAAGGACAAAACTGACCTCAAATTCTGTACTCACTGTGGGGTAGGGGATCACTCACTAGAGGATTTCCCTACCATGTTAGAAAAAATTAATACAAAAAAAAAATGTTAATGTCTTGTCCTGTGTGCAAAAAAATGATGTAATAACCACCAAAAATTTACATATTGTAACTCGACAAGGAACAAAAACAGGAGTTGATAACCCATGAATCAGTAAAATAAAAGAGAAAAATGTCTATCCTGACCCAATGAAGGAAAAACAAATATACAAAGAGGAAACTAATGTATTCAAAGACATTGCACGACAAGAAAATGTTCATAGTAGTCGACCTGACACAATAAATGAATTAATCCAGCTCATTCATACAGACAATTCAGTATCCCAGTTTATCGATTTGATGTATGAAATAAAAGGTACCAACTTTGAAAAACAAACAAAGACCATCTGCATCTTAAATAAAAAAGACAAAGGTGATGCCGACCCACTTGTCGACCTAGAAATCGAAGGTTACCACATCCGACAAGTAGTGCTCGACTTTGGCTCACAAGTAAACATCATGACTCGTGACATTTGGGAACAAATGGGCAGACCTCGACTCTATGAGCCAGGCATATACCTAAAACTAGCCAACCAAGGCCTAATTGAACCCATTGGAGTCTAGAAAAACATCGACACGACTATAAAAGGAATCTCAACCAAGGTCAATTTTGAAATCATTGACCCGAAGGAAGGATCCAGTTCCTTCTCGACGCTAGTCAGTTGACCATGGGGTAGAAAGATGAAAGCATCCATATCCCTGGACAAAGAAGTCATTAAATTAAAAGGCAATGGACAAAAGGCCATTGTACCCATTCATTCATCTCAAGGGGAACCTTGGAGTGAGCCTATTGATGAAGAAGTCGATGTTCGACAACTCTACCAAATCCACAACAATGCAGATTACACAGAACCAAACATCCATGGAGAACTTCACTTAGGTAACCAAGACTCAGTTGGTTATAACTCATACACTGAATTATATGATTGGGAGATCGAGAACTATGAAACACAAGAAAAAGGGTGCTGGACTATACAAAAAGTATAGGAAAATCCCACCAAACAGTTCTTCATAGTGTCCATTGTCCCAAAAATATTTGAAAAGAAAATTAGGGAACACCCTACCTTACAACCAACCAACCTGAATACTACACAACTACCAAGATACAAGGAAAGGGAATCACCAGTCATGCATGTCGAACAAGTTTCCAAAAAAATTGGTGAACATGGCTGAGTTCAAAGCCTTGTTGAAAATTTTACAGGACAAGGTGCTAGATGGTGCGATACCCATCAAACAAGACTACAGACCTGGACAACTGCTTCGACTTACTTTGTCAAAAGTTTTGTAGGAAAGAAGTTAACCCAACAAGCTCAGATCCCTGTATTCACTCAAGGACAGAACCCAGAAAATCATATCAAAACCTGTGAAAAGGAGTGGAGAAGACTTGGATACAAGGATGAACGAGCATGGCCACACTTATTCCCATCAATCGTAGCCAACTTACCAAACAAATGGTATAAGATGGAAGAATCTAGAGGTGAAACCTTCTTATGGCACGAACTAAGGGAAATTTTTATTAAAGACTTCAACTTTATACCTCAAAATGAAATTCTGGTCGAAATAACAAAAAAAATTAAAGAATTTATCCAGCCGACCGAAAATAAACCCTTACAAGATCACCGACAGACAAGGAAATGTAACAAAATACAAACACAGCTAAAGCCATAGTTGACAAGATTACAGTTAGAAAATGAAAACACAGAAGGAAAAATCTTTAGATGGAAAACCAACCATATCGAAACAACAAAACCTGTTTGCACCATCCTGAAAGTCAGAACAACTGACAAATCAGATACTGACAGAATAACTGCAGCTGAATTCCCTAACACATTCTCATAGTTCAAAGAAGGAATTCAACTGATTAATGAAGCCAAAGCACCAGAGTGGCTAGATGCTAAAGTCAAAACTAAAGAATTCGACATCTCAAATGATGATCGACCAAAAATGGAAAATATTGGTGACTACTGGAGCGAAGAACATACCACAGAAATAGTGAGCTTACTAAGGGAATTCCAAGATGTATTTGCTAGAGATTACAAAGACCTCAAAGGCTTAGTCCACGAAATGGGAGAAGTGAAAATTGATACTAAACCTGATGTTCGACCTGTGAAGAAAAGGCCTTATAAACTAGCTCACAAATACAAGGAGATAGTCAAAAAGGAAATTGATAACATGTTAGCAGCATACATCATCTACCCTATCCACCAATTAGAATGGGAAAGTCCAATGGTGGTACAACCTAAGAAACATGATCCCACCAGACTAAGAATTTGTGTCAACTTCAGGGAACTAAACAAAGTAACACTGACAGACCCATTTCCAACCCCTTATGGAGATGAAATCTTGAATGAAGTAGCAGGACATGAATGCTACTCATTTACAGATGGATTCTCAGGCTATAACCAAGTGCCAATAGCTAAAGAAGACCATAAGAAGGCAACCATTGTGTGTGAATTTGGTTCCTTTGCTCATAAAGTTATGCCTTTTGGATTAAAGAATGCACCTGTAGTGTTCTCTCGAATTATTGCTAAAACATTTCAAGAATACCTTTACAAGACCATGGCAGTATACTTTGATGACTGGACAATATACTCCACACTAAAAGATCATTGCAAATGGCTCCGACTTGTGCTGGAAATATGTCGACGGATTCAACTATCCCTAAACATCAAGAAATGCATATTTGTGACCCCCATAGGGATCTTAATAGGGCACATTGTCTGCAAGGAAGGTATTAAGGCTGACTTTGCAAAGATCAAAATTATCCTTGACCTAAAACCACCAGTAAACCCCAAACAGGTCAGGGTGTTACTTGGCCACACAGGCTATTATAGAAAATTCATAAGATATTATTCAGATATGACCTATCCTCTTGAAGAACTATTAAGGGAAGATCAAGAGTTTAACTAGACAGAGGAATGCCACATATCATTCGAAAAATTAAAAAGAAAACTAGTCAAAGCCCCCATCCTAAAGTTTCCAAACTGGTCGATCAAATTCCATGTTCACATTGATGCATCAGGCATAGAAATAGGAGAAATCCTAACTCAACCAGGAGATGATGGAATGGATTATCCCATAGTTTACAGCAGCAAAAAATTAAACAAGGCTAAAAGAAACTATTCAACCACAAAAAGAGAAGCCCTAGGAATGGTCTTTGCCCTACAAAAATATCGACATTATCTCTTAGCTAATCCATTTATATTCTATACCGACCATCAGGCCCTGAAGTATCTCATCAATAAACCACTCCATCATGGAAGGATTTGTCAATGGCTACTTCTCTTCCAAGATTTTGAGTTTGAAGTTATTGTCCGACCAGGCAAGTTAAATGTCGGTCCCAACCATTTATCCCGAATCGACACAGGAGAAGAACCGACAGAAGTCAATGATGACTTACCTAATGCACATTTATTTCAGATAGAAGCAGTCCCCATGGAACTAGAGGAAATAGCTCAGTTCTTAAAAGATGGACATGCACCAGAAGGTATGAGCACCAAGAAAAAGCAAATATTAGCTATGAAGGCTGCACCATACAGTCTCATTAATGGATTTTTATACAAAATGGGATTAGATGATATCCTCAAAAGATATGTACTAGAACATGAATGAGACCATATTATCCATGAAGCACACTATGGACTTGCAAGAGGACATTTCCAAGCAAACACAAATACAAAGAAAATCCAATAGTCAGGACTATGATGGCTGACACTCCACAGATATTGCAAAATTTTTGTTAGTCGATGTGACAGATGTCAACGACTGGGTCGACCCCTGCCTAGTACAGAAATGTCCTTGATATCAGTAAACCCCAGTCTCACATTTGAAATCTGGGCCATAGACTTCATAGGACCATTTCCTATACCAACAAAAAGGTCAGGTGCAAGGTACATCATTACTCTAGTAGAATATGTCACTAAATGGGCAGAAGCTGAACTAGTCGATACATGTTCTAGTGAGATAGCTGCTAAGTTTATCTATGAGAATATCATCACTAGATTTGGATGTCCACTAACCCTGATTAGTGACCAAGGGACACACTTTATCAACAAAACTATCAAAACCCTAACCGACCAGTTCCAAATCAACCACCGTCGGAGTACAGCATATCATCCTCAGTCGAATGGAGCAATTGAAGCATTCAATAAAACATTAACAAGAGGATTAACTAAAATATGTAATGCTGACGAGGACAGCTGGGATGAGAAAATACCTGCAGTATTATGGGCATACAGAACAACCTATAAACGATCGACCAACCAAACTCATTTTCGACTAGTCTATGGACAAGAAGCAGTAGTTCCACTACACTTCCGACAATAGACACCTATTATCACAAAAATACTACATGTCGATGTCGAACAAGGAAAGAAGGACCGACTATTTCAACTCAGCAAGCTGGAAGAGCATTGACTCATGGCTATAGAACACCAAGAAATCCAGAAGCAATAACATAAAGCATGGCACGACCACAACATCAAGAACAAAAACCCATCGGTCGGTGACCTTGCTTTACTATACAATAGTCGGGTCAAAGGAAAACCTAAAAAACTCCACACATAGTGGATGGGACCTTACGTTGTCGAAGAGATACATCCCAATGGATCAGTCTGACTAAGGACCTTACAGGGCATCATATTTCGGAAGCTCGTTAATGGAGCCTAACTAAAACGCTACAAAAACTAAAGTCACCTAAAAAAAAATACAAAAAAATCATATAACAACCATAACCATCAACCAAAATCCATAAAAAACTAAAAATTCCAAAAAGAAAATAATATCCTACAGACAGAAAACCATGACAGGAAATCACCATCTCGACAACCGCCATCATGACCATCGACATCCATAAAATTTTGTAGAGTTGGACAGATTTCCAACATCACCTCACAGTCACAGCCCCAGCAATTGCAGAAGTCTGCGTATAGAAAAGACCAACCATCAGACTTCACAGCCCAATGCAATAACTAGTAAAGGTCGGCATGAATTTTGTACCTCCCCCTTTGGGACGAAGAAACATTTTGTTCGTGGGGGAGATGTAGAAGGAGCAAGTCGATAAGTCGACTTGAACGTTAGCCGACTTAGTCGATCAGCTGACTAAGTCGATGGGCCGACTTAGTTAATCAGCTGACTTAGTTGATCAACCGACTAAAGTTAGAGATTAAGTCGACCACCTAAAGGTCGTGTCAGTTCACCGAACCGACAAGTAGTTATTTTGTAACCATTTTGTAATCATATATATTAGGCTGTTGAGCCAAATGAGAACTCAGTTCAGTTCTCTATGTTGTATGGACTCATTTGTATAATATAATCTATTATTCACCTATCTATTCTTATCTCTTGTCTCTGTTTTATAGTTATATATGTTTTAGTATGTATTATTGGTAACCTTATGTGATCTGTGAGATTACAACAGAGGGTAAGACGTGACTAAGTCACTCGGAGCAGGGTCACAGTGGCGACTAGGGTCGCTTCGGAAGTCGAGACAGGAGCGATATGAATTTTTGAGCTAGGTCACGCTTATCGAGGCTAAAGGTGCGACCTAGGTCATGCTTATTGGGAAGAAAGGAGCAACTGGGTTGTAGCTTCTGGCCAAATAAGTGAGACTCAGACCAAACATGAATTTTTTTGAAAAATTCGAGTTGAATAGGGCCAGGGGGCAAGAACTGACGTAGTAAAGGTTCGGATCGGCCATGAGGGGGCTCGACATGTGACGACTAAATGCAAAAACTCAAGACAAACCTGTAGAAAACCTACAAAAACAGGGATCCAAATGGATCGACCAGGTGGAATCTCCAAAACTGTAACGATGATTTCTCCCCCGTTACATACAGAAGCACCAACCTTAGATTGTTGTGATCGTAAGGAAGAGTTTAATGGAAAATAAAACAACAAACTAAACTAATAATGGAAAACAAATATTTTTAACATTTTTTCAACAAATATCGGCTAAACTAAACTAATGCAAATAAATAAAAACATGCCTCTTTTTCTGTAAAGTGGGCCACCGTAGTTGTCCTCGGAAGTGGTTCTGTAGCTCCAAGGGTTGGTTCTCTAGTTGCCTCCATAGGAAGTTGTCAAATGGGGAATGGATCCAAGATGGGTATGGAAGATGTATCAATGTACACCATGGGAATGGTATGGCGATAGGAATGGTGGCAAGGGATTATGTGGATACCTAAGAGAAAAAATGTCACAGTGTACCCACAAATGAAAATGAGAAAAAAGGTGTTTTGGGAGACCACTTCACAATGTATTTATACTATGGTCCTAGGGTTTTTTTACCCAAGGTGGTGACCCATGGTATTTTCCTGTGGTTTTCTGACCCTTTCTCATTTTTTACCCTTTTTGGGAGAGAGTGAGGGCAAACCATAGTAAATAATGATGTTTTGGACCATTTTTTGTGGAAATACAATTGTGAAAGTCCTAAGCAAGGGAAATATGGTAGGAATATGATGTATGTATATGGTTTATACCATGTAGGGCTAGGTGAACACTTTTTTTTGTTAACAAAACTCTTATTGAATGTAACTAAAATATAAATGAAAGTAATATTCAGTTTCAAACATGGTTTGTGTTGGTTAAATTCAGCTCAATATCTACAGCTCTGCGATTAAGAAATATCCTTATTTATATTTTGAACTCATTTTCACATTATGTGATGGATCCATGTCATGTAGGGTATTGTTACTAATGATAATTCAAATTAAACAACCCTTTCTAAGATCATCCATCTAGGCAGGGTGCCGCTTTCTATAGCCACCTCACATAAATTTATCCTTACACCTCGTCATACCCACCATAAGAAGACCCAAAAAAAGGGGGGATGAGGCATTTTAACATACATACCATCATAATAGCCAACTCCTCCTTTGTCTTAACATCGGTTCCTACAATTTAAACCGCATTTAATTCCCAATTGTTACAATTCTTCCAAGAATAAGCATAACATATCGTGTTGCAGAAACACTTGAAGATGGGTAGCACATAAAGTAAATTACCTAGGTATATCCAACTTTCTCAGGGTTACTTTCTTGGTTATGCTTACACGTGACAGTTGTGTTTGTCACATCCCCACCCTTCTACCAGAGAGAGGATGTGACTATGCTGCTATCAATCCGGGAAAACTAGCCCCATTAACATGATATAAAATGCATGAAACTTAAAAACATACACAAATGTATAAAATATGCAATCTACAACGGAAGCATACACATTCAAGCATTCACACACATGATGTTCATACTCATAAAACAAGCAACATTCATCATGTTCAATCATTTAACATGTTCATGACAATTTACAAAGAAAATACAATTGCAGAGTTAAATACAATAATATTTATCTTGAGAAGAAGCTTCCCTGCAACTAGCTATGTCATTACAACGTTCCACCCAACCATAGGCCAGGGTGCTCCTTACTCTCTTAGCATAACTGCCACCCCCAAGCTGGGCATGATTTCCACAAGGAACTAGGGGACACAAGCTTACACACAGCAAGGCCAAACACCCACTGTCAAGCCAATAACCACATCCAAACACAATCATCCCACTAACAGATGGATTCTTAGACTTACTCGGCCAAGCCAACACAGGGATGCTCTACATAGAAAAATGCAGTTTCTGGGTATGAACCAAAACAATTTTAGAAACAAAATGAATTTCCAATATGGGTGAAAACAACCCCCTAATATCCAATTCGATTTCCAGGGACGTGGCCAAAATGGACTCAACATCACCCAAGAAAAATGTGGGCCTCTTCTCCCACTCGTCGGGCAATCAATACAACAGATTTCCCCAACTGGGTGATGAGAAAAAACATCAAAAATTCCAAGGAAGACTCCTAGCCACCGATCCTTTCCCCATCGACTTCCCAAACATGGGAAAACTCCAGAAATATACAAAAACGTGAATGGTAAAAACAGATTGCTTCCCCAGAATGGAATTCCTACATGAGGAAAATTAGCTGAGTGCATGCATGGGAGAAAAATGCCTGCTCGTGAGTGCAATTGTGGTTTCTCTCTTCCACGTGAGGGAAAAATGGGTTGCGACTGCCTCTGTGAGTGAAAAAATGCAACTCCCTTCCTTCACATGAGGGTAGTTGGGTGAGAGATCTCCCTTGGGAAAGTGTGGGGTCAAATTCTGACAGCCCTACCAAGACTGACGTCTACCCATACTTCCCTTTCCCCAAGGAAATAATTTCCCAAATACTCCTTGGATATTTAAGTGGTTGGTTGAATAAGACAAGAAAAGTGGTTGGTCACTGATGGGTTCTCCTTTTGACACTTGGCTTCTCCCCATTGGCTCAAGGTTAAACATCCCCCCCCCTTTATCCTTGGGAAATCATGCCCCCATCTCTTTAATGTTGCATTGACATAGCTAGTTGTGGGTATTTAATTAAAATGCATATTTACATGATGTCCAAAATTATAATGTACCAGTTAGACCAAAATACCATTGGCATCGATTTTAATCGTTGAAACATAAAACGATAAATCAATGGTGGTGGTTTTTCCTTTAGCTCCACACCATGATTAATTACAATATTTACATCATATATTTTTACTGCAAACGGGGTCAAAAATGGGGTACAGTGTTGGCTTATGAAGATGCTTAAACGTCGATTTCCAAGTTCATGTCATATTACATTATGAACCCAAAAACAGTCAGAAAGTCCAATAAAATCTCCTCGGCCTTGTTATTCTCAGTCACCAAACTTTTAAAACCTAAATTGTACAATTTCAATCTATTAGTCTCCTACAAGACATTACTTTGAAGGAGATTGGTGCATTCTACAAAGTGCTTTATGAGATTCTGATTCAAAAATATATGTGGGTTTCATACAAATAACAACAATTAATAACTGGCCTTAATCCTTAATGCAATCATATAAACTCGAATGATTTATGGGAAATTTAATCCTTGGAATTCTTAATTTTAATCCTATGGGTATTAGCACCGTTGTCGATCTTGCGTCTGATTTTGTATTTTCTGCCAATGAGGTTCTCCATGGCTAACAATTACAAAGAGGTCGTGGTGGGTGGTTGGGTATATAGCCCATTGTTTTCCCATACAAATTGAATATTTTTTTATACACAACAAAAAATATGATGAATGAAAATAATTTCTCATTTGCCTAGATCATAACACAATGGGAGGTGTTCAACCTTATCGAAGCAAATGATTTAGGCCCAACTACACCCCACCTGGAATGCATGCACTAAGTCCATGGGGAACACGCAGAGTGGGATAATAGTTACTTTTGTGATTAAATTATTTTATTTTAACATTACATTTATAGTAAATTGAATTAAAATTAAGATATTTGCTTGATGCTATTTTACTGTTTAATAGTCATGGTTTTCTTTCATTTCGTTATTTTAATGATTAATCTTCTAATTGTACAATTTTCCAGGAAATTGATTTTCGGAGCATTTATTTATGAAATTATTCTCCTTTAGATATTTGGGTGATTTCTGGTGACTTTTCACTTTTTGGATGAATCCTATCCGAAAATTTTTATTAGACTTCGAATTTACTCAAATTACCTTTATCTCATCGGAAAGATATTTATATCCTTTTCCATGTCAACCTACAAACAATTAAATTTTATAATTTTACAACTGCGAAGAAATGCAAATGGAATAGAATTCAAGCATATTAATTCAAGTGATATATCACTATTATTAAAAATAGATTAAAAATAAAATATATGCTTTTGTTCTGAGATCAGAGAGGATATTATTTAGGCACGAAGAAATACCCAAGATTCTTATATGAACCATGATTCAGCAAGTACTTCCGAGGAGTCTATCCCTCAAGTAAATCCTCGTCCACCTCATCAAGAAATGAATCATCCAATGGAGGAAATCCCAAATCCTCAAGAGCTTCCAAACTACTTGATGTAGAAGGAAATGGAAGGGGGCTTGCAGAAACCTCGGGCTACCCATAATGAGAGAAATCAGAAAAAGTGTCACCACCAAGTAGAGATAAACAGTCCAAAAGGGAATATTTTTCTTCTGGGAAAAGAAGATAAAAAATCCATATCCCCACGAGAGATTCCCTCTCGACTCAGAAAAAATCCACCATCAGATAACAGATCTATACATCCCACGTGCGTAGAACATGGAGACAATATATGGGACTTGCCATGACAAGAAGATTCTCATGGAGGAACATGAATGGAATACTTAGAGATATACCTCAATGATCCATTAACAAAATACTATTGGTAATACCGCAAGATAGAATAAATGGAAAATCAAGAACCAGAACCCAAATAAACATATGCATCAAGAGGAATCAATGTCTGGCACACGTTCAAAGACATAGATACCCACCACTGTCTCTAATACTTCTGGCATTGGATTTTCACAAAGGCTGAAAGAAACTTGAGTGGGATCTGACCTCTATGAAGGAACATCCAAATCTTTGACCATATCTGAGGGAAGAGAGGTGCCATCAATGGGCTGTGAGAAAGCTAAAAGATGACAAAAGGGAGAATACAATATTTCACCAGATGATCGTATCTTTGGCATCTGTCAAAATTGTTTGTTTCCATAGTACTTGTTGTAAATTTTCCTTTAAAGCACAACTAGGGCTAAAACAGTATATTTAATTGATTACTGAAATAACCACACATGTACTTCTGTTATCACTAAAAGATTGCACCTTGACTGCATAAGGAGCATGGCTAGTGAATCTTAAAAATTGGTTTAGTGGGTAACTAAGTTGATAGAGTGATGGAGGTATAACAGTACAAAGATCAGGCAGGGTTTAAAGATCAAACAGCAGGACATGTATCACTGTAAAATACAGTAATAGGAAATACTACCAACATGAATTTATAAAGGACTGAACCAAATTCTGCAATTGAGCATTTACAGATAATTATGTATCATCATAAGAATATTGCAATGGATTGATTGGACCACACACATGACAAAATCATAACAGCATACAATTCAATTATTAAAGTAAAACAGGCTCAAATGATCATAATCATTTCAAAGCAGACATTTCATATTAAGATATACAAAATGCATATAGTAGTCTGACCTCTAATATATCCTCAACCCTTTCAGTTGGAACTCTCTCCTTGCATTACATTTCTAAAGGCTATATATATAAAATTTACCACCCCCCAGCTCACTAATTCAGGCTTTCAAATATATATTAGAAAATCTAAATTTAGATAACATTAATACTTTATCTCAAAAAATCTAGAAGAGATCCTTGAAACTAGAGCTTTGATTGCCACATGCAATCAAGTTGGAACTAATATTTGGCCTACAGTGAATATGTTTTTCCACTTGTAAAATCTGAGATGTTAGAAATCCCCTGCCACCTATAAAATCTGAGGACTGATATCCATGAAAATATGGAAGTGGTTTTCCTCATCTTGTATACAATTGATTTTTTTAAATGAATGCCCTGTTGATGTTTGAAACTTGACACTTGTGATACTCGATCGCAATTGCAGCAGAATATTTTGCAAACATTGGTGTTGAGAAGTGCCTAAACCACTTGTTAGAAGCTTGAGAAATTCATAAATTTTCTTTTTGAAATGGGATCAATGGAGCCAGTAATGTAACCTCAGACATTGGTGACAATGTCAGAATGTTATTCTTAACAAGTAAATTTTTTGAGTGTCGAATCATGAATGCATGCACAACATATCTTGGCAGCTTAAACTGTTTGCTATATCCAGAGGTATTGTCACCATATCAGCTCCTGCAAGATTCAACCCAACACCACCAGCTCTTGTAGATATTAAAAATACAAATGCTTTACAAGCATCGTCATTGAATTTTCTAATGTCACTTAATTCTTACAATATTGATGTTTTACCATTAAATCCTTTGCACTGCTGCAAAACTCTCCTCAGCTCTTACTGAGCCATCAAGACGCTCATAAGAATACCATCACAATTCTAAATAATCCTACAAAATGTAGCTTGACCATGTAGCTTCTCAAGCAAAATGTCCAGAATGATGAGCTTTCCACTTACTTGAATCAAATGTTCACCTTCTTCAAATGGCTCTGTCTCCATACCATTGAACAAGTAAGGATGGATACATGCCTTCAATTGAGCCTTCTCCATAATATCCCAGTGGAGTCACCAGGTAAATCTTCAATGTTCCCATATGCTTCAACATACTTTTGAAACACATCCTTTGTAACAGAAGGATGAATTCTTGCCAAAAATATCTGTGTCATCTTCTTAGAAGGAGATTCTATTTCCTCATTGGGAGTTCCCACTTTAACTTCCAATGCACGAGCATTAATAACATGTTCACTATAAAGTGCCTTTTTTTTAATTGAAGAAAATGTGGCATACCCAAATCCACAAGAACAACCAGTTGCGCGATCCTGCATTACAATCATATCATCCAGGTCTCCAAATATTGCTTGGTGGACCTTTGGCATTTTAGTGTGAAGGTTTCAAAATATGGCTTTAGGACTTGGAAGATTGGATGCTGGGTACCAAATCGAATGCACATGATGGTTAAGAAAACTTGAATCCTTGTTCTCTATATTATCTGAATCCTTCAATGCTCTATCTATCAGATTTACAAAAATTGAGGCTCGATAGTCACACCAAATTAACTGAGATGAAGTTTTTAGGCAATAAGAAGCTGACCATTTGGCCATTAGAACAATCATGGCTCTTCCGGCATGAAAAAATTGGAATCCTTCACTATATATGCGCTATCAGAATGTAAAAATATTATGCGACATATCTGGTGACAAAAACTTCTTTACTAGTATGCAGCAGAATATAAAGTATTGAGATATAATTCATGTGAGGACCCTGCAGCAAATAATTAATCAAAATACACGATATAGCAGCAGAACTCAAAATCACTTTTATATTAATCGCAGGCCACTTCGAGGGGGAAACCTCCTTTGAGCAAGCTAGATACAAAATAACTTCACGGTGCCTTCCTTGGCCTCAACACACACTTATATACTAAAAATAGGCGCCAATACTATGGGTCAAAACCATGGCCCAATATAAACTATGGATCAACAAATACTACAGGCAGCTTACAAAGCATATGCGCCCAACAACAATAACACAAACTATGGATCAACAATTACTATGGGACGACTTACAAAGCATATGCGTCCAACAACAATATACTAACACGGTAAAGAGAATGATTGACATGGGTTCCTAACATCCCCTCCCCCTTAGAAAAGCTTTGTCCTCAGAGCTTTAGATGTGGAAATTGTCACTGAATCTGAAGGAGTGGTTCCCACGTAGCATCCTCGGGCTGCATTCCGTGCCATTTAATTAAGACCTCTATGATAGAGCGAGAGCGAAGCTGACGAGTGCGCTTATTGAGGACAGCCTCCAACTCCAAAAAGATGGATCCTTCATTATCCAGTTCTGGTAAAATAGTTTGTCCTTTGATGTTGGTGCCAAGAACTTTCTTCAGACAAGAGACATGAAATATTGGATGAATGCAGGAAGAAGGCGGAAGTTCCAATTTATAAGCAACAGACCCAATCTTCTGAAGAATCCTATAGGGCCCTTAGAACTTTGGAGCGAGCTTATGACGCCCTTTGAGTTTTAGTGAGGATTTCTTGTAAGGCTGGAGACGAAGAAAAACCATATCACCGGCTTCAAAAGTGCGCTCAGAACGGTGCTGAGCAGCTTGTTGCTTCATGCGATTTCTTGCCATGTGAATATTTTCGTGCAAAATGCGAAGAACCTCATCGCGGTTTTGAAGGACCGTGTCAACTGCCTGAAATGGAGAACTGCTGGGGGTGTAAGGAAGAAGAACTGGCAGTGCCTGACCATAAAATGCTTCATATGGAGTCATTTTAGAGGCAGTGTGGTAAGAGGTATTGTACCACCATTCAGTGAGAGGGAGCCACTTTTCCCACTGATGTTGTTGCTCAGAGGAGAAGCAATGAAGATAAGTTTCCAAGCATTTATTGATAATTTCAGTCTGACCATCCATTTGTGGGTGATAACCTGAACTCATCTTCAGTTTGGTGCCAGTGTGGTGAAAGAGTTCTGTCCAAAAATGACTGGTGAAAGTCGTATCACGATCCAAGACAATGGAAGAAGGAATTCCATGAAGACGAAAGATCTGGTCCAGGAAAATTTGAGCAACGGAGGAGGCTGTATAGGGATGGCTGAGAGCACAAAAATGACTATATTTGGAGAGGCGATCAACCACAACCAAAATCACAGTCTTCCCTCCAGATTTAGGGAGCCCTTCAATGAAATCCATAGAAATATCTGTCCATATCCGGGTAGGTATGGGAAAGGGTTCGAGCAATCTCGGAAGGGGTGTTGTTTCACCCTTATTGCGCTGGCAGGTATCACATTCAGCCACCATCTGTTGAATTGTCCTTTTCATGCCTTGCCAAAAGAAGTTGCGTTGTTCCCGTTCATACGTTTTGAGAAAACCTGAGTGCCGAGTGACGGAGAAGCATGGAGTTCATAGAAGATAGCTTGTTGAAGAGCTGTGTTCTGGGGAAGCACCAGACGACCCTTGTATCTCAGTGAAGCACCATCCCAAGAATAATGTGGGACAGCAGAAGGGTTTTTGTCCAAGCGTTGGATGATTTGAGATAATGAAGAGTCATTGACATAACCCTGTTGAACTGATTGCAACCAATTTGGAACAGGCATAGAAATAGCGGAAAGAGAACCTTGGTCATCAAATGTGCAAGAAAGGGCATCCGCCACAATATTGTCCTTACCCTTCTTATAAGTGATCTCATAGTCATAACCCATGAGTTTGCTAACCCATTTATGTTGTGCTGGGGAGGATACACACTATTCTAGGAAATATTTCAGACTCTGGTGATCAGTCTTGATGCAGAAATGATTCCCTAAGAGGTAGGGTCGCCACTTTTGTACTGCATGCAAAATAGCCATCATTTTCTTCTCATATGTAGAGGTAGCTAAATTCTTACTGAAAAAGGCTTTGCTGGTGAACGCAATGGGGTGTTCATCTTGAAGGAGAACAGCACCAAGTCCATTGCCGCAAGCATCACTCTCAATAGTGAAGGGCTTGGAAAAATTGGGCATAGCTAGAACAGGTGTAGTACACATAGCTTGTTTCAACTTGTCAAATGCACACTCAGTAACATGTGTCCATGTAAAAGCATCCTTTTTCAACAGAGCGATTAATGGAGCTGCAATCTTCCCATAATCCTTGACAAACTTGCGGTAGTAGCCAGTCAACCCCAAAAAACCACGAAGGCTCTTGAGTGTCTTAGGAGGCGTCCAATTGTTCATGGAAGCAATTTTGGCAGGATCCACACGAACCCCTTGTGCTGAGATAATGTGCCCGAGATACTCAACTTCCTTTTGGCCAAAAACACATTTAGACTTTTTGGCATGGAGATGATGATCAGAGAAAATTTGCATTACAAGAGCCAGATGCTGGAGATGTTCAGCCCATGTTTTACTGTAGATGAGGATATCATCAAAAAATACCAGAATGAATTTCCGCAAATAGGGTCAGAATATTTTATTCATCAAGGCATGGAATGTGGAAGGAGCATTAGTGATACCAAAGGGCATGACCAAAAACTCATAGTGGCCATCATGTGTGCCGAAAGCTGTTTTAGGGATATCATCCTCATGAACCCGAATTTGATGATACCCAGAGCAAAGATCCAACTTGGAGAAAAATTGAGCACCATGAAGCTCATCAACAACAAGAATTGGAAACTTATCCTTGATGGTGAGGTGATTAAGTGCTCGGAAGTCAATGCAGAGGCGCCATGACCCATCTTTTTTGCGGACAAGAAGAATTGGTGAAGAAAAGGAACTTGTGCTTGGGCGAATAATACCTTGCTTCAGTAAGTCCCTAACGAGGAGTTCAATCTCTGTTTTTTGGTGAAATGGGTAGCGATAGGGCCTGATGTTGGGAGGAATGCTTCCAAGAAGGAGCTGAATACGATGGTCCTCTGGTTGTGAAGGTGGAAGTCCCACTGGTTCAGCAAAAACACATGTATATCGATCCAGAATTTGTTGGAGATCCAAAGGAGTAGTGGGGGCCGCTGATGGTTGCATTTGAATGGAATGGAGCTGAGCGATGACACCATGGGAACTCTTCTTAAGGATTTTTTCCATGCGAAGTGAACTGATGATGCTGAGAGACCCTGGTTGTAATCCTTTCAATGTGTGTTTGTGTCCATCAGGGGAGAACTGCATCCAAATTTCAGCAAAATCCGATAATATGGGGCCAAGTGTGCGCAGCCATTGAGCGCCCAAAACCACATCACATCCGCCTAAGGTCAAGGAAAACATGTCAAAGTGGAGGTTATAATCTCCCATAGTGATACGCACATTACGACACTTCCCTTTGCAAGGTAAGGTTCCCCCATTGGCAACAATGACTTCAAAGTTGGAGCAAGGATGGATAAAACAATCAGCTTGTTTGGCAATCTGAGGGTCAATGAAATTATGAGTGCTTCCAGAATCAATGAGTATTGTAAGAGGAAGCTTCTTGAAGTAACCGCATACTCGCATTGTTTGGGGGGCCGTGACTCCAGCTAAAGCATGGAGGGATATCTTGGGCTGGTCGTCCTAAGATGGAGGGTCAGTAGGCGGCTCCTGAATGTCAACCGGAGCATCCATTGTATCGAGAGCTTCTTCACCAATTTCAGAGGCAGGTGGAGAATCCACATCCAAGAGATAGAGCTTTTGTTGAACACATCGATGTCCCCGATTGAATTTCTCATCACAATTATAACAAATCCCTTTTTCTCTGCGTGCCTACATCTCTATTTCAGACAAATGTTTGATTGGAGGTGAGCGAGGAGTTGGCGTAATGGGAGGTCGTTGAGAACCCATATTTCGGAAGGGAACAAAAGAGGATTTGGAGTGCTGTTGGGCTTCCAACTTGTCTTTTGCCAACTTAGCCAACCCCAGGGCTTCCATCATTGTGTTGGGAATAAACATTTTGACCTCAGAGCGAATTGCATCCTTTAGACAACTGATAAAACAACTCCGGTAGAAGTCATCAGGTAATCCTTCAGTGTGATTAGCTAGTTTCTCAAATTTAGTTTGATACTCTTTCATAGTGCCAATTTGGCAAAGTTTAGTGAGAGCTCCTGTGAATTCATCAAAAGCACTAGGACCAAATCATTGCAAAAGGAGCTGGCAAAAACCAGGCCATTTTGGCACTTCATGAGCCTTGATGTACCAACGATACCATTGAAGAGCTTCCTGTTCCAAATGAAAGGAGGCAAGTGGAACTTTGTTGATATCAAAAGTATTATGAAGACTGAAATATTGTTCTGCACGATAGATCCATCCATTCAGATCAGTACCATTGAAGCGAGGAAAATCTAGCTTCGGACCTTGAAAATTGCTGGAAGAAGAGAACCCATTGTCTGATGAAGAATCGGACTGTCGTCTGGTGTTCATAGATGAATGTTCAAGATGGAGACCGAGAAATTTTTCATTCAGTTCCTGGAGTTTGGCTTGGATGGCTGCAAGTGCTTCCTCCATGGTTTTTGCTCCTGTGCGGGTGACAACCATAACCAGGATTTTTTTTTTTTTAAGGTGGGGGGGGGGGGGGGG
>LPNX010472469.1:57470-71811 GCA_001517045.1 Pseudotsuga menziesii
GCAAAAACAGAGTTGAAACCAAGGATATATGGCCAAAAAATAGAATTTTATACTCTTTTTTCAGGAAGGGATCTGCAACGGCGTGAAAGTGATCAGAAACAGTGGAATCTGCAACAGCGTGGAAGTGATCGGCAACAAATGGATCTGCAACAGCGCGAAACTGACCGGCAACAGTTCTGGACAGAGGAAATCTGCGATTGTGCAACTAAAAATAGATATGGACCCCAGGTATGTGCGGCTTCCTATCGGTTCAAGGGATTCACTCGGCCACCAATGTTGTCTGACGACTTGCGTATTGGGGCAGTACTCCTCACTCCACGGCTCAGGTAAGACTGATAACCATTTGGCCACAAACGACAGCTCTTGGTTTACCTCACGAGTGCGAACTAGTCAATCAGATAGGGGTCGTTGCCCTTTTCGCTGGCAGGTCCTCTCAATGGGCCAACTAATTCGGGGTTCCTGTGGTACTCCTCATAATGCGTTTTAGGGCTTATGCCCAAGTACTTCCCACAGTTAAGAGGATAGGGATTATTCCCAGATCCGAACCTGCAACAGAAGCAAAAAAAAAAATTGGGCAGAAATTTCACCCAACGAGCCCAAGAAAGTGCTCTGATACCAGATGTGAGGACCCTGCAGCAAATAATTAATCAAAATACATGATATAGAAGCAAAACTCATCATCACTTTTATATTAATCACAGGCCACTTCGAGGGGGCAACCTCCTTTGAGAAAGATCAATACAAAATAACTTCACGGTGCCTTCCTTGGCCTCAACACACACTTATATACTAAAAATAGGTGCCAATACTATGGGTCAAAACCATGGCCCAATATAAACTATGGATCACCAAATACTATAGGCGGCTTACAAAGCATATGCGCCCAACAACAATAACACAAACTATGGATCAACAATTACTGTGGGACGACTTACAAAGCATATGCGTCCAACAACAATATACTAACACGGTAAAGAGAAGGATTGACATGGGTTCCTAACAATTCACAACATCAATCACATCAAATAGAAATGACACAACCTTTTTGGGTAGAAACCCCCAGACAAAACCCAAGATGGGAAAATCGGTGTAGCAGTATGAGATGATATTTTTATTGAAAAAATATGGAGCTTTTACAAATCAGAAATTTTGATTTATGCCTTAGATGGAAATCAAATCACCCAAAACACACTGAGAAAAACCTCCAGGTAGGGCACGGATCCCTACGCAATTGTACGGCTGCTACTATACGGTCCTTCTATGTGTGTTCGACTACAGTACGGTCTATACGAAACACGTATGACTTGTTGTATGGATTTATGCCATTGTATGTCCTCCCTGTTGTACGATCCCAACTATACGGTCCCTTTTCCTGATCTTCCTGTCTCTCTCCTTTTTCTTTGGTCTCCTTCCTAAATTTTTCTCCTCCGTCTTCTTCACCAAAATTCTCTCTCTCCTTCTTCCTCCGTATTTGAGGAATGAAACTGTATCCTCTCCACCAATTGACCTTTCTTATATAACTTTATGCTAAGCGAAAACCTTAATTTCACTTTCACTTTATTAAAAGTGTTTTCATAAATTCAATTAATAATTAGATCACTTTAATTTATTTTCCAAAGTATACTCAGGAAAAGTAAATTAAATACAATGGGTTTCCTGATTTAAGTCTTGTGCATACAAGGACACATGCATGCAGAAAGACCTTCCTTGTTGTTTCTATTTTAAAACTCCCTCTCAATGAGGAAGGGATTATATAGCAACCCCAACTTATCCCTGAACTTCACAAAATTGTTTCTGCAAAGTGCCTTGGTGAAAATTTCAGCCACCTGCTCATCTGTCTGTATGTACTCCAATTGAATGGTTCCTCTCCGAACATAATCTCTCAATAAGTGGTACTTAATGTCTATGTGTTTTCTTCGATCATGGAACAATGGATTTTTAGATATCCTGATGCAACTATGATTGTCACAGTGAACTACTGTAGCCTCTAGATAACACTCTATTGAGGCCTAGAAAATTGCAGGTAACAACAGTTAGGGATTCTCCCCAATAAATGTTCCCAAATAGCCTGCTACTGTTTGGTATGGGGAATCCATCCAGTTTACGATTCGGCTATCGTAGGTCAAGTAACAAATTAAAAGGTTTTACCGGTTACAGCCCGGTCCACCATGTATATTTTTAGTTTTTGTGTTTAAGTATGATGTGCAAGTGCCTATCTAAAAATGCAAATTGATAGAGATAACAAGGAGTGTCACAATGTGATGCGCAGGTTCTTACCTCTCGTCTTAACTCTCTCGCACCTAAATCACACACAGCAAGAAACTAAATTTAACTAACTAACCTATCCCTAGGGAGAAAAAATATCAGTTATTAATGAGTAATGTATTTCTGCGCATGCATTAAGAAAAATTACAGATAGCTATTACTTGTTTCAAAACACGTGAACATTAATAGAAATATGAACAACAAGATAGCTTATTGTTTATGACAACTTTCAGTACTCACAGTGGAAATTTCACAGAATAAACTAGAGCGCATTCATAACATGAACATAGATTCAATGAGTTAGAACGATCTCACAGTTAATGGACATAAGCTGAAAATGAAATAGTTCACATTCAACTAATCCATAACAAACCATTTGAAACATTCCACCAATCTTTCTCCAACAGGAAACTTGTAATTCTTTATTGCGAAAGGAAATAGTTCTTCTTGCAATATACTCTCACAAATAATCTGGGAAAATGTCCTTTTTACATCTAAACTCTCCTATATTTATACAAAAAAGCAAAACCTTTGGGCTGCCCCTCAAATTTTGGGCTTCCCCAACCTTTCGATCCCAAAATTTTGTCCTGTAGTAAGTGCTCATAATTTATACAATATTTTACATTTCAAATCAAAAATTAAGAGAACACTTTATGAAGAGGAACCAGCTTGGTCGCTGATGGACTTTTCCCAAGCCTGGGCCTCTACTACTATCGATATGCTCAGTAATCTGTTGGTCTTTTTGAGATCCTGTTAATCTCAGACCCTCACTTTATTCTTCTCTTTTCTTTATCTCTGCTTCTTCATTTCTCTTTCTCTTCCTTCCTTGCTGCCTCCTCTGCAGCTCTCTTTCTTTCTTCTTCCTTATTCTTCAACCAATTCTCTGCCTCTTCTGCTTTTGTCTTTTAGACATATCTTCTTTACAACAATCACCATGTCATAAACATAGCATGTCCTTAGGCCATTTAGCTTTTACCAAAATAACAAAAACTGTATCAATCTATTTACCTCCTCCATATGCATTCTGTAAAATAAACTATACACAATATTAATGCATGAAAAGAAAGAATGACAAGGAAAAGAAAATCCTGTAAGTTTGTGTCTCGAAATATTCTAAGTCTGCATCTAAACTAACTCGAAATCCTCCGATGAAAGCATGAACCATAACAATGTAACCGCCAATCCTCAAAACACCAAACCCTAAACTACGCTCTTCATCTTGGAAAAACACCTTTACTTGACCAAAACCCACAGAAAACCTCTGCTATCGCATAAAATAGAGTAAAAGCACACAAAAACAAGGACTGGAGTGAAAATGCGGGTTTCAACATGGATAAAAGATAAAATACTGCTCCGCACATATATAACCATCGGCAATCGGAAGCACTAAGAATCAGGCAAATAGTTCACTACGCAGCCGCAACGGCGGGTAGCAGACAGACTACAGGTTCCGTGATAACAAAAAATATCATCAACAATTGGAAGCTCTAAGCACTATGCGTCAGCAACTCAAAACTAAAGACTTCCGAAGTTTCGGCGATCCTAAGCACTAAATGTTGCCGATAGTTATACGTCGGCGATCAAAAAACTAATCATTAATACATCGGATCACATAATCTGATCGACAGCCACAATGGCGGATTCACAAACAACTACGGTTCCGCATCGGTGATCGGAACCACTAAGTGCTAAAGGTTGGAAATTTAAAACTGAAATCCTGCATAGTGTTGACAATGCAAAGGACAAGCCCTCTAAAACGGCAGCATCATAGAAGAATAAACCTCCGATCGCTTGTCAAAAAACATTCCGATAGTGAAAAACCAAGTCATTTACAATCAAAAAGTTAGAAAATAAAAGGTCGTGGCTTCGGTGAGAATAAGAACTATCCATCGGGAGTTTCATTGTTTCCCTTCCGAAACGTCGGCGGCATAGAGAACTAGTGCCCCAACTCAAACATTAACAAAATTCCGACAGCAAAAAATCATCAAAAAATCAAAAGTTAAGTTTTCAACTAAAACAAAAACTCCACAGTTTCCGCGGTGTCAACGAAAAAGACGGTAGTATTAGATCATTCAACTCCCGAAACAGCGGAAAAATAGTTGACTGAGCTTTCGACGATCAATTTCTTAAGCAGAGAAAAAAAGACTTACAGGACAGATATAAAGAAATTAAACAAAAGAAATCAACAAACCTACTAGACAAAATCAAAAGGAAAGTCCAAAAGTTTTAGAAATTTGGGAAAAATTTGTAGCTGCAACAATTGGTGACTACCTGGTGAACATAGATCACTGGACAATTTCTTCTTTAAGTAACAGACTGTTTGACAATAAATACCAACATGTTGAATTCTTCTAGATGTCTAGATTTTCCAAATGGCAGATGTATGTACTTTAATCATTGATGATAGTCCAATTCAGGGATAATGGGAACCAGGATTTCAAAGTCTAGATAACATTTTTGAGGCTAAGAATATAAGTTTCATTTTTACCTCTGTCTTCGGGTATCTCCCAGCTTGTACACCACAAGATTGTAACATATGGTAAATAGAAATATTCGTTTGTTCCTCATTCCCATGCCATTTTTTGCACTTTTGTGCTTTTGGACTTTTTGTCCTTTCTGAGTCCTCCTGCATGCCTTCTGAATTTTTTATTCAGACTCCTCTATCCATAGTGTCCTTTTGTGTGAGAGATATATTTAATTTTTCAGCTCATGGACGGAGAAGAACTTTGGCAATCTTGTACTCATATGGTTCAGTACTTTGTTTTGACACATATTGTTTTTCTTAGGAGATTTTTACTCATATTTTCCTTTTGGCTTTCAATTCTTAGCATGGGATCATTTAAATATAATATATTGTTTACCATGATTCCTCTCCATGGGGCTTTTGCTGTCACCCCCTAAGACATTTTTAAATGTGAGATGGATGGAGCCTCAAAATAGTATTCCAGACCTTTTGATCCTGAGTTATTTTACAAGGATTAAGTAGGACTTCAATGTGTTCATAGCCATTTAGGAAAACTACTGAACTAGAAGAAGTTCTTTCAAATAAATCAATAGTATATAGTCTTATAATCAAGGATTTTAGTTAATCCAAAATTTTGATGAACTCCATGCAACCAAACGTTTGCTTCTTTATTAAAATAAATCAAACCCTAACTAAAATAAACAAAAAATAAGCAAATCAAAACAAAACAAAGCAATCAGTTTATTTATGTACAAGACAACAAAGAAATAAAAAACAAGAAACATAAAGTTGAAGAACTAAACCACTAACTGGTAAGTTCTCTTCCCACCCTTGTAAATCTTGCAACTTGTGAGTTGAGGGGCTAGGTTTGACTTCAATTTGAAAAGGCCTACCCATTATCTAGTACTATAGAACTTGAATTAAAAACTACATCTGAAACTAAATCTACTATTTTACAGCCAATCTCATCATCCTGTGAAAAACGAAGGAGATTGGGCTAGGTGTCAGATATATTGTTGTCTTCTTCAGCATGGTAATTTCCCGGTTCCAATTCAATGAAGTAATTTCCCAACACAGAATTCACTAGTTCATTTTTTCCCTCCAACTGAGTAACATTGTACTTCATGTGGGGCTCTCTTAATATTTTTATCTGATTGGGACATCCCTTATGAGGCAACCACATATGTGACCATTTTGATTCGAGGTATCCATTTAGCCTTGCTGACTAGTCTCGACTCAAAATAAGTCCATAAACATCAAGTATGTCTGCTACTACAATATCGATGTACTGACATACCTTCTCATTTGCAGATAAGCGAATTAGAACATCTTCCATTTCTCCTATTACTTTCACAGCTGTCCTGTCTAATTGAATAACTTGCCAAGTGGATGGTTTAGGCTATCCATTAATTCTCTTGCAGACTGAAAGTGGCATAACATTGATTGATGCACCTGAGTCTACTAAACAGTTGTGCACATTATAGTTGAAAATCTCAAAAGTTAGGAGAAATGGTGGGGTTTTAAACTTAGACTTACCTCCCACACTTGCTTCAACAACTTATTCTTCAGGTTGGTTGTCAGTGGGAAGCTCTTATTCTGGTACTTCAAGTGCATTAAACAAGTTCTCTTTTTGTTGAGGTACATTACACATTTCAAACAATGAGATATTTTCCTTAGCCTTTTTAATGTCTTCCACAATATCATACCCCATCTCATGCTCTTTGAGATTTCTCTTGACATTATCAATTTTATCTTCAACAGGCTTAATAGGTATGTTAATTTTCTTTGGATCTTGACTTGAAATGGTAAATTGTGGTATTTTAACATTTGTAGTGTTCTTTTGTATCTTCTTCATATTTTCTTGAAGTTTCTTGATCTTTGGAAGTATTGAATTGTTTTCTTTTAACAAACTCTGACTTCTTGTTGTCACATTGGTTTCTGATGTTTCCTCTTGTTTCAGAGAATCTTCCTCTTCTGTATCAAACAATGAGACATAGTCCCATAAAACCAGAGTATCCTCCTCATGTTTTTCTCTAGATTGATTATCTTTTTCTTCCTCCTTATTAGTTTCTATTAGTTTGGAGTCCAATAACTGATTCATTACCAACGTCATAGAATTTATCCATTGGGGGCAATTCTTCTCAGAATGAGGCTATTGATGAAAGGTGCAAAAATTATCCATGCCTACATCAGTTAAATTCATTGTTGCAGGACTATGTGGAGGAGGTTTAGGTTGATTGTTGTCCTCCCTCTCTTTATAGTAAGGTTTATATGATTCGTAAGCTTCCTTTTCTAGATCTATCACTCTATTGGATAGCTTCTGCATCATCTTCAACATCCCTTCAAAATCCTATGACCGCTCATCCTTAGGCTTAGTGAGTAATAAAGGTTTCTTACCTCCAAAAGTTTTTCTTCCAACTGCACAGGATAATTTTCTATGCTCTCCATCTCAGCCTCTACCCTCTCAACTTCTTCATAAGTTTTTGATAATGTATGTTTGACTGATATCTTGGAAAACATGGCCAAGTCAGGCCTTAGAGCTGAAGTATAGTATTCAATCAGAGATTTTTTAGATGACTTATCAACTGCAGTAAATTTTTGTAGGTAAGCAGTAATTCTTTGAGTGAAATTATGCACTTTTTCCTTCCTTTCTTTCTTTAAAGCACATAACCCTTTCATTAAAGCTGCATGAGTTTTCTGGACTACATATTTACTTCTAAATATTCTCTCAAATGTTTCCCAGTCTATGATTGAATTTGCAGGAAGGGAAAAAGACCATGAGGCTGTTGCTTCTTTCAGGGTGTGTGGAAACAATCTACAGACCACATCTTCATGCTCTCCTATTCATAGTCCTTCTATAGCCAAGTAAAAACTTTGCAAATGATCATCTACCAGAATCTTTTCACTTGGGTCAAACTTGGGCAACATTTTGTCAAAAGCTTGAGGCAAATCATGCAAGGGAGGTGTAAAATTTAAAGGTGAACTAGCTTTCCAAGCAGGTGGTGGAGGTGGTTGGTTTGCATTTACATGAGCTGTGATTTTGAGTGGAGAATGAGGTGGTGACTGAATAGGGGTCCAACAAGGTGAACAGTAAGGTGAATCTGCCAATTTATTCAAACGCTGGTCAACTTCTTATAGGGCTACTTCTACCAGCTCTTCAAGGTCTTCTACCAACATTGAATCTTCTAATTTAGGGCAATCTTTCTTCTGATATTCTCTTCTGGGTAAGACATAAATGATAGGTAATCCTCCAATCTTTTTCGCATATTCCCTAGTGATTCTTCTTAAATCATCAACCACTTCATTATCTATAGGATACAGATACCCTTTCTCTTTATCTTCAGGGGTGGATTTGTGAAACAAACTGTTTTCCAAACTGTCACCGGTGGAGTAATTTTGAGGAAATGATTTTCCTCGACCAGCCATGCACTGGTGGCCCTCCTTCTAGTGCCAAAAATTGTTGAGGCCTAGAAAATCGTAGGTAACAACAGTTAGGGATTCTCCCCAATAAACGTTCCCAACTAGCCGCTACTATTTGGTATGGGGAATCCGTCCGGTTTACGGTTTGGCTACCGTAGGTCAAGTAACAAATTAAAAGGTTTTACCTGTTATAGCCCGGTCCATCGTATATATTTTTAGTTTTTGTGTTTAAGTATGATGTGCAAGTGCCTATATAAAAATGTAGATTGATAGAGATAACGAGGAGTGTCACAATATGATGTGCAGGTTCTTACCTCTCGTCTTAACTCTCTCGCATCTAAATCACACACAGCAAGAAACTAAATTTAACTAACTAACCTATTCCTAGGGATCAAAATTATCAGATATCAATGAGTAGTGTATTTTTTCGCATGCATTAAGAAAAATTACAGATAGTTGTTACTTATTTCAAAACACGTGAACATTAATAGAAATATGAACAACAAGATAGCATATTGTTTATGACAACTTTCATTACTCATAGTGGAAATTTCACAGAATAAACTAGAGCGCATTCATAACATGAACATAGATTCAAAGAGTTAGAATGATCTCACAATTAATGGACATAAGCTGAAAATGAAATAGTTCACATTCAACTGATCCATAGAAAAGCATTTGAAACATTCCACCAAGCTTTCTCCAACAAGAAACTTGTAATTCCTTATTGCAAAAGGAAATAGTTCTTCTTACAATATACTCTCACAAATGATCTTGGAAAAAGTCCTTTTAACATCTAAACTCTCCTATATTTATACAAAAAAGCAAAACCTTTGGGCTACCCCTCGCCTTTTGGGCTTCCCCAACCTTTTGATCCCAAAATTTTGTCCTGTAGTAAGTGCTCATAATTTATACAATATTTTACATTTCAAATCAAAAATTAAGAGAACTTTTTATGAAGAGGGACTAGCTTGGTCGCTGATGGACTTTTTCCAAGCCTGGGCTTCTGCTGCTATCGATATACTCAGTAATCTTTTCATCTTTTTGAGATCCTGTTAATCTCAGACCCTCACTTTCTTCTTCTCTTTTCTTTATCTCTGCTTCTTCATTTCTCTTTCTCTTCCTTCGTTACTGCCTCCTCTGCATCTCTCTTTCTTTCTTCTTCCTTATTCTTCAACTAATTCTCTGCCTCTTCTACTTTTGTCTTTTAGACATATCTTCTTTACAACAATCACCCTGTCATAAACATAGCATGTCCTTAGGCCATTTAGATTTTACCAAAATAAAAAAGAACTGTATTAGTCTATTTACCTCCTCCATATGCATTCTGTAAAATAAACTATACACAATATTATTGCATGAAAAGAAAGAATGACAAGGCAAAGAAAATACTGCAAGTTTGTGTCTCGAAATATTCAAATTCCACATCTAAACTAACTCGAAATCCTCTGATGAAAGCATGAACCATAACAATGTAACCACCAATCCTCAAAACACCGAACCCTAAACTACGCTCTTCATCTCGGAAAAAACCTTGACTCGACCAAGACCCACGGAAAACCTCCGCCATCCCATAAAATAGAGTAAAAGCACACAAAAACAAGGACTGGAGGAAAAACACAGGTTTCAACACGGATAAAAGATAAAATACTGCTCCGCACATATATAACCATTGGTGGTAAGAAGCACTAAGCATCGGGTGGATAGTTCACTACGCAGCCGCAACGGCAGGCAGCGGACAAACTACGGGTTTCGTGATAACAAAAAAAATCATCGGCGATTGGAATGTTGATGTAATTGTAACTTCGGAATGTATTCACTTTTATTTCTTATCTATTGTAACCCGATGTTCATTCCAGGATGTATTGTAATGTATTTGAGTCATGCCATACCCTGATGTTTATTCCGGGAAGTTTCTATAATGAGAAAGTCATGTCAAGTCATTGTGGGTAACCCTCTTATTGGTCAAGGGTTAAAGTCCCCACAGTTGTGGGGCCCTTGAGTTATTAGAAAATCCTAGTGAATTTGATCCTAGGAGATTCATTGTAAGTCGGGGCAATAGTCCCCACCATTCTGTTACCCTCCTATTGGTCAGAGGAGGCAAAGTCCCCACAAGTGGTGGGGCACTAGGGTTATTAGACACTCCTAGAGATGCCAGCTCTAGTAAGTAATTGTTAAGTGAGGCCGACATGTTGGAGTGCACTTCAAGTGAACGGAAGAATATAAATAGAGAGTGAGATCCTATCTATTTATCACTTGCAACACTCACACTCACTCATTGAGGGCGCATGAGTGAGAGGAGAAGCTTTCTCAGTGTGAGAGAGAGAGACTGCTGATGTGTGGAGATCATCTTACTGTTTTGGGGCTTTTACTATTTTGGTGCTGATTCTATGTCAGAGGAAGTTTCTCATTTATGGCTTCCCCGAGGAAAACTCTTTGTGTCTTTTGTCTCTTGTGATGTGCTTATGTTTTATTGCTGTGCTTGTTATTCTCTCAGTTAAAAGATCCTAAGATCATAATGCTAGCTTGAATGAAGAAAAACTAACATGGTATCAGAGCTAACCTGAGAAGAAGACATTGTGTAGCTGTAGAAGGTATGGATTCTTAATTTTTGGGTCTCTCTCCACAATCTATTAGAAAAAGTATGCTAGGCTGACTCTCCATTGAAGGGCGCATCTTTCTGTCGAAGCGGAATTCGATTCCGAGCATTTTTAGTTTTCGATACGGAAATTAGGGATTTCTACAAAAGAGGAATTTTTGAGTGAGACAAGCATAGGATTTTTCTCCTCATCAAAATCCAAGTTTAGAGACCTGGATCAAGAAATTTGGTTGGGTGAAACTCCAGGAAAGTCAAACCCTAGTTTGACCCCGAGCTAGAGAAACCCTAAATACTAAAACTGCTAAGTTTTGGTACAATCGCTATCCTGACATTGGCGAAGTTTTAGGAGCTGAAAATTGTAGGGTCCAAAAATAAAATCCTGATGAATCCTGTGTCCAAATATCATCCTCTGATTCAGTGTATTCCAAGAGATATGATCTCTCCAAGTTAGGGTTCCAGCCTCTTCCAGAATTCATCCCTAAACAGGACATCTGGGGAGATCTGCAATATCTTGGGATACCGAGGTCCAAATGGAATTCGTAAAGATGTTACAGAAAGGAAACAATCTTTAATTTTGGTGGTCTGAATATCATACTTAGAAGATGAACCAGTGACACGTGGCATGTCATACAACTTCACTGTTCTGAACAGTCCTGTAACAGGTCACCTTGGGAGAAGGATCATAAATCCAAAAATGTGAAGCCAATTCTGATGAAACCTATGGTGTTAGATCAAGGACATGTGAGGTTACCTTAGTGAGAATTTTTAGACACATAGGAGCCTCAATTTTGGATATATCACAGAAACAATAACAGGAATTTCTACATAATAAATTGGAAAATTAGGGCTTCCTGTTCCGGGAGCTTCCCTCCACTGTTTTCAGAAAAGGAGTAAATTGGACAACTCAATTTGAAGATATATATCTGTCTATCCAATAATATTTGAAAGATTCCAAGTTTTGAAAAATATGGTTTCTATGACAAACCCTAGATCAGCCAGCTCTGGAACCAAGACGGACACCTCAAATCGGTAAGATCTAATCTTTTGCTATTTTCATTTGAGGTTCTCATTTCAAAAGTGATCTATCACATCAGCTTGGTGATAGGATTGGTGAAGTTGACAACTTCCAAGCATGGAATTATATGATCTCTCTGAAGAAAAAGAATTGGACACCTACATGAGTAGAGAGGTTCCAGTTGCAGAGGGAGATGAGGCTAAAAGCCTTACACAAAGAGAACTTGGTCAAGGCCAAGAAGATCATGGTTGATTCAGTCAAGGATCAAATTGTACTACAAGTGTCTTCCCTAAAGACACCAAAGATGTTTTGATTCCTTGACCAAGCTATTTGAAGGGAAGAACAAAAATCAGAATATGACCTTAAGAAACCAGTTGAAGAATGTGAAGATCCAGAATGCAGAGACCATGCAGTCATAAGAATCTCTCAAATCAAAGAACAGCTTGAAGCGGTAAAAGAAGAAGTAAAGAATGCAGAAGTGGTGATGGACACCTTGAATGGACTCATAGGATCATGTGATTCATTCATGCGAGGAATATGTGCCAAGAAGGAAGTGATTACTTTCAGCAGACTTTGGGAAGAAGAAGAAGCTCTACCCGTAAGAAGAGAAGATAAGATGGGAGCAATTGAAGATCAAGCTCTCACCATCCAAAGAAGATCCCTCAATCGATGAGGAATATGAAGAAATCAACTTTTGAAGAACTTCTTATCCACCCTAGCATTTGGATAAGAAATGATGCTATTATGAATGAAGAAGACAATGAAGTTGAAGGCTCAAGAAGGAGTCTACCCATGAAACAAATAAAGATAAGTATTCAATTGTCATTTCATGATATTGTTTTGTTATGCATTTGTTGATATTCAGTTGATGTATTATGCATGATAGGATGTTTGCATTAATGACAGTATACTACTAATATGCATGTGATGGGTAAGTAGCTCATGGTGCTATACAAATTCTCCATTGCTACTTATCTAGAATGAAACCTCTTTGCTGACATATTGGATTAGTGCACAATCGCAATGTTGTCCTGGTAGAGATGGAAGGCATCTAGAAAGTTTCAGTGAGATATGGATGAATGTTGTATTGGCTAAAGTAGTTGCATGATCATATATTTATGCATAAGTATTTGCCAGTATGAATATTCCTTATGAAATATTCTAACCATACAAATGCATTTGACTTGTAGGAAAGATCGCATACATAATCGCCTGCAAGCAAATAAAGATGGAACTTGTTCCGAAGAACAAGTGACTACAGTTCAAGACAAAGAATAATATGACGAGTGCAGTGACATCATTGATGCAGAACCTTCCAGCCACCAAGAATAAAGGGAAGACCAGTTCAAGAAGAATGATGTCTAGGATGCAGTATCAATACGTGAAGAGAAGTTCGTAGCTCCATCATGCAGTAGATGGAAACATCGTGGGATACAAAGCAAGATTCGAAGCATGAGGCTTCTCACGAATAGAAGGCATAGACTACGAAGAAACATTTACAGCTATTAGAAGTAAAGTCACATGACATGCATAATCATGTGTGCAAATGAAAGAATTCCCTGTACGAATTCAGAAGACACCCATGAGATAACACATACATGATGAGCTTGATGAATATCTTAACCTTTGCTATAAGGTTGATAAAGGATGACGAGCTCACAGATGGATGTGAGAAGAACTTTTGAAAAAGTTCAAGATAGAGGATCTTGGTATCCAATGATTCTAGATGGATACTACTTGTCACTCCGGTATAGAATGTTTCAGTGCATAGAGTACGGAAGACAGAGGGAGTATGATGCTCCGCTTCAGAGGGAGTGACTGTAGAAGATATAAAGGTTTGACATGGTATGACATGATGGGTAGATTACTGATGACTCTAGGATTTACTGAGAGTAAAGTGGATTCCAAGCGTTGCTTCAAGGTTGAATGTGGAAGACCAGTGATGCTCCTGTTATGTGTCGATGCATTACTTTCTAGGTATGGAGGTGTGGAAGAGTACAAATGGAATCTTCCTTGGACAAGGGAAGTATGCAGTAGAGATCCTGAAGAGGTTTGGGATGATGGACTGCAAGACTATGGCCACACCTATGGCATCGAAACTGAATCTATTGAGTGATACTTCATCAGAGTCGGTTGATGCTACGATGTATCATCAGATGATTGGGTCGTTGATGTACTTGACGAACACAAGACCAGATATTTGCTTTGCTGTGAACACCTTGAGCCAGTACTTGACAGATCCGAGAAGTGTTCACTTGACTACTGCAAAGCATATTCTGAGGTACCTAAAGGGTACAGTTGATTATGGGCTCAAGTACGATGCAAATCAAAAGATTAACCTGGAAGGTTATGTTGATTCAGATTGGGTAGGCAGTGCCATCGACAGGAAGAGTACCTCAGGATGTTGCTTCAGTATGGGATCAAGTGTGATCTCTTGGTTTAGCAGGAAGCAATCCTATGTGGCACTGAGTACAGCTTAAGCAGAGTATGTCGCAGCTTGTTCAGCTAGTTGTGAGGCAGTATGGCTGCGGAAGCTACTGTCTGATATATTTGATCTCTAGTTGGATGCTACTTGTAT
>LPNX010472469.1:71864-124588 GCA_001517045.1 Pseudotsuga menziesii
AGAATCCAATGTTCCATGACAAGTTGAAGCATATTGAGATCAAGTATCACTATATCAGGAATATGGTGCAGAGAGGAGCAGTGAAGCTCCAGTATGTTGCGACAGAGGAACAGATAGCTGATGTATTGACGAAGCCATTGGCTAGTCTAAAGTTCAAGTACTTCAGGGAGAGACTTGGTGTTCTCCGGATCGAGGTTCCCTCCAAGAGAAAGTGATGAGACCCATAGCCATTCTGACATGGTGAGAGGATTGGTTCCTTCCATGGTCATATGTAAGGGCTGAGCCATTATTTCATGGTGATAGGGTTTCTCCCTTCCATGTCAGATATGAGTGCCGGCCATTCTATCGAGTAGGACAGATGTAAGGGCAATTGCCATTCTAGGAATGGAGGCACCTGGTCAGTTACCAGGAACACTCAGTGTAAAAACTGAGTAGCCATTCTGATGTGATAGAGGGATGTGTTCCCACTTGATCAAATGTAAGGGCTGAACCATTCTGTCATGGCTAAAGGATTAAGTTCCTTCCATGTCAGATGTGAGTGTTGGCCATTCCGACGAGTAGGTCGGATGTAAGGGAAACTGCCATTCTCTAGGAGAATGGAGGTGCCTGGTCAGTTACCAGGTAGCTCAGTCGAGGAGGACTGGGGGCCATTCTGATATGACTGTAGGATTGGTTCCTACAAGATCAGATATGAGTGCAAGCCCTTCCATCATTGTGAGAAAGATTTGTTCCCGCCTGGATGGATGTAAGTGCAGAGCCATTCTTTACATCATGTGTTGATAAGATATAAGTGCTGAGCCATTCTTCGCATCATGTGTTGATCAGATGTAATTGTTGTGCCATTCTCCGCATCATGTGTTGATCAGATATAAGTGCAGTGCCATTCCTCATATCATGTGTTGATTATATGTAAGTGCAGTATCTATCTTCGCATCATGTGTTGATCAGATAGAGATATTGAGCCATTCTTCGCATCATGTGTTAATCAGATGTAAGTGCTGGCCCTTTCTGATGAGTAGGTCAGATGTGAGTGATGGGCGTGCCTTTCTGACGAGTAGGTCAGATGTAAGTGCTAGGCATGCCTTTCTGACGAGTAGGTAAGATGTAAGTGCTAGGCGTGCCATTCTTCGTATCATGTGTTGATCAGATGTAAGTGCAATATCTATCTTCGCATCAAGTGTTGATCAGATAGAAATGATGAGCCATTCTTTGTATCATGTGTTGATCAGATATAAGTGCTGGAAAAGACCTACATGGAGGCTAGGCCTACAACCAGCATGAAAAAGGGTTGGCTCTGTAGAACTTCCTGTGATGAGAAGAATCATGAAATAGCACCCGTGATGATCCAGATTGAGTGATGATCCAGATCCAGCGATGATAACCAGTGATGATCTAGATCGAGTGATGATCCAGATCCAGTGAAGATGATCCAGCAGTGATGACCCAGATCGAGTAATGATCCAGATCCAATGATGAAGATCTAGATCGAGTGATGATCTAGATTCAGTGATGATGATCCAGATCGAGTGATGATCTAGATTCAGTGATGATGATCTAGATCAAGTGATGATACAGATCCAAATGAAGATGACTTATAGATAAAGATGACTTGAAGATGAAGATGACTTTGAAGATGACGAAGACCTGGCGATGACCCAGATGATACAGAGAAGAAGACTTGTGCTAATAAATTGTGTCGAGAGAATACCTTCCTAGTTAAGAGGGAGTGTTGATGTAATTGTAACTTCGGAATGTATTCACTTGTATTTCTTATCTATTGTAACCCGATGTTCATTCTGGGATGTATTGTAATGTATTTGAGTCATGCCATACCCCGATGTTTATTCCGGGAAGTTTCTATAATGAGAAAGTCATGTCAAGTCATTGTGGGTAACCCTCTTATTGGTCAAGGGTTAAAGTCCCCACAGTTGTGGGGCCCTTGGGTTATTAGACTATTCTAGTGAAGTCAACCCTAGGTGAGTCATTGTAAGTCGGGGCAATAGTCCCCACCATTGTGTTACCCTCCTATTGGTCAGAGGAGGCAAAGTCCCCACAAGTGGTGGGGCACTAGGGTTATTAGACACTCCTAGAGATGTCGGCTCTAGTAAGTAATTGTTAAGTGAGGCTGACATGTTGGAGTGCACTTCAAGTGAACGGAAGAATATAAATAGAGAGTGGGAGCCTCTCTATTTATCACTTGTAATTCTCACACTCACTCGTTGAGGGCACATGAGTGAGAGGAGAAGCTCTCTCAGTGAGAGAGAGAGAGACTGCTACTGTGTGGAGATCATCTTACTGTTTTGGTGCTGATTCTATCTCAGAGGAAGTTGTGGGGCTTTCTCCTTTATGGTTTCCCCAAGGAAAACTCTTTGTATCTCTTGTCTCTTGTGATGTGCTTATGTTTTATTGTTGTGCTTGTTATTCTCTCAGTTAAAATATCCTAAGATCATAATGCTAGCTTGAATGATGAAAAACTAACACAGAAGCTCTAAGAATTATGCATCAGCAACTCAAACCTCAAGACTTCCGCTGTGTCGATGATCCTGAGCACTAAACGCCACCGATAGTTATGCGTTGGCAACCAGAAAACTAATCACTAATACATCGAATCACATAGTCTAATCGACAGCTGCAACGAAGGATTCACAAACAACTAAGGTTTCACGTCGCTGATCAGAACCACTAAGTGCTAAACGTTGGAAATTTAAAACTGAAAGCCTCCATAGTGTCGGCAATGTAGAGGACAAGCCCTCTGAAACAACGGCGTCATAGAGGACTAAACCTCCGATCGCTTGTCAAAAAACATTCTGATAGTGAAAAACCAAGTCATTTACAATCAAAAGTTAGAAAAATAAAGGCCATGGCTTCAGTGAGAATAAGAACCATCCATCGGGACTTTCATTGTTTCCCTTCTGAAATGTCGATGGCATAGAGAACTAGTGCCCCAACTCAAACATTAACAAACTTTCAACAGCGAAAAATCATCGAAAAATCAAAAATTAAGTTTTCAACTAAAACAAAAACTCCACGGTTTCCATGGTGTCGGCGAAAAAGACGATAGTATTAGATAATTCAACTCTCGAAATAGCAGAAAAATAGCTGACTGAGCTTCCGACGATCAATTTCTTAAGTAGAGAAAAATGGACTTACAGGACATATATAAAGAAATTAAACAAAAGAAATCAACAAACCTACTAGACAAAATCAAAAGGAGGGTCCAAAATTTTTAGAAATTTGTGAAAAAGTTGCAGCTGCAACACACTCGAACAACCCTGAGAGTAAATTCCTCATCCACATACCCTCATAAGCATCCATGTTGTTTTCCATGTACTCAACCTCTTCCGAGCTTAATGCTACTGACTTCTGCTTCCTGCTGAACCAAGACACGACCCCTGATCCAATGCTGAAACAAAAACCTGAAGTACTCTTCTTGTTCTCTACATATCCTACCCAGTCAGCATCTATGAAACCTACTAACTGCACACTCCCCCTGTGTTCATAAACCAATCCATACTCCATTATACCTCTGATGTAGTGAAGTATGTGCTTTGTAGCAGTCCAATGCACTCTAAGAGGGTCCACCATGATCTGAATCAAAGAGTTGACTGTAAAGCTGATGTTTGGTCATGTTTTAACTAGATACATAAGCAATCTAATAAGCTAACAATACAAGGTAGGATCAAATCCATCTTACCCTGATGCATCAATATTCCTCCATTTGGAAACTAGAGGTATGGACATAGGCTTGCAGTCCTCTATCCTTAATCTCTTCAATATCTCTACTGCATACTTCCCCTATCTAATGAAGAAGCATCCATCTCTCTGCCAAACCTCCAGGCCCATAAATTAATGCATCAACCCAAGGTATTTCATCTCAAACTTAACTGCAAGGTTGGACTTGTAGTCTCTAATCAACCTCTCATATTCTATCAAAAAGATATCATCAACATATAAAACCAGTATGAGAGACACCTCTCCTGTCAAGAAGTACAGGTTGTGTTCAGTCTCACTCCATTGAAATCCCATCTCTCATAGATAGTTGTCTATCCTCGAGTACCATGATCGATGTGCATGCTTGAGCCCATAAAGAGTTTGATGCAGTCTGCATACATGCATATCCTTGTTCTCCACATCAAACCCCTCTAGTTTCTCAATATATACCTCCTCCTATATCACTCCATTGAGGAAGGTAGTCTTGACATCCATTAGATGGACTCGCCAACCCATATATGTCTCTAAAGAGATAATGGCCCGAATGGAAGAATACCTGCAAACTGGGGCGAAGGTCTCCTCATAGTCAATGCCCTCCTTCTGTGAAAACCCCTTTTCCATGAAGCATGCCTTGTACTTTTCCACACTTTCGTCTATTGCATGCTTCATGTTGTAGATCCATCAGGATCCCACCACCTTCTTGCCTTCAGGTCTCGGCACAACCTCCCATACCTAGTTCTTCATGATTGAGTCATACTCCTCAACCATGGCCTCCTGCCACTTATTTTGTTGTGCATCCTCCTCAAAACTGGAAGGTTCAGATTTAATCAACTCTGTCATTAGTGCCATATAATTGAGTCTCTATGGTGGTACACTCTATCTAAAATATCTATGTGGAAGACTCACCTCCCTGGACTCCTGAATAGTGAACCTAAACTACTTAGATCATGGCCTAGTTTCTTCTTGTTGTGGCTATTGGATGTACTCATCCTACTGTTGCTCATTCTCCCCATCAAATATAGGAGGATCATGTCCACTTGACTCCCTCTGACTACCAGAACCTATGCCCTATGTCAATACCAGTACCTCTACATCGGGCTCCTCCAACTTGATCCCCATGTCATGTGTTAACTATTGCTCTACTGGTAAATCCATAGATCTTTGCAAGGCCCTATCCTCATTAAACTGGACATCCTTGCTCACAATGATACTCTTGCAAGCAAAAATGTGAAATATGTATGGCTTTGAAGTCTCTCTATAACCAACAAGTAACCCCTTCTCTCCAGAAGGTTCAAGCTTCTTCCTAGTGTTAGAATGAACATGACAATAGAAAACACTGCCAAATATGTGAATGGGACTCACATCTAGCAAAGTTCCTGTGAATACCTCCTCGAGTGTCTTCCTCCCCAAAGCTATGTGGGGACATCTGCTCAGAATGTAAAATGCAGTCCTGTATGCCTCCTCCCAAATAAATAGTGGTAATCCCTGATCAAATAGCATGGCCTTGGTTGCTCCTACCATAGTCCTATTCTTCCGTTCTGTAACTCCATTATGTTGTGGGGTATGGGGCACAGTGTTCTCTTTCTTGATCCCCTCTTCTGAACAATACTCCATGAACTCATTGGAGGTGTACTCACTCGCTTTGTCTGTCCTTAACACCCAAATCTTCTTTCTTGTTTGGTTCTCCATGAGAGTCTTGAAGTCCCTGTTGGACACTATTTTTGCCACCTATTTTTTCTCCATAACCCTTCAAGTCATCTCTTTAATCCTCTATATTTAATCAATAAACCCTCATGTTTCATCCATAATGCCTTTAAATTCAACAAGCTAAGATATAATTGTTGTTTCTCTTAATGAATCAATTTTTTTAGTTTTTAAAGCATTTAAATTTAAATTTCAATAAAATTACAAAATTTGCTAACTTCTCGTAAATGCTCCTAGCTTTAGATATTTGTAGGATAGTTGGGAGCGATCTGAAACACTCAGAAGAATACTTGATTTCCAAGGATGGATTAATTTCTAACGGCTTTACGAAACAGGTTTCATAGGTGTTGAGTCAACGCTAGTCAAATCCAACCACCTGCACTGCCATGAAGCATAAAAACAGGGTCGTTCTGATTTTGCAGAGATTTTTCCTATTTTCATGGATCTGGAGGAGAGATTAGGGATAATAAAGATATGCCATTATTAGTTTAGTAGGATTATAGAATTTATAGTTTTAAACAATTAGTATAAATATTTGAACATTTTTATGTAATGTCATCCGACAAATGGTGAACACCTGCGTTTGAAATAAATCTTAGACTTTTAATAAGTTGTGTGTGTTGAATTTTACATGATGTGAGATTGAATTGAGTGTTGATAGTTTTATAAATCATCGTGTGTGAGTGAAGCAGTGGAGGGCCCCCTATACCAAGCCTGTGCAGTCACTCATTTACTTCATCATTTTACTTTTGTATGTTTTGATGTTTCCTGTAGTTTTCTATTAAAAACTTCAAACTGCATTTTACAATCAATTATCAGTTTGTGTGATGCAAGTAGGTTTTTATTTAGTAAGTTGTGTGATGCAAGTAGGTTTTCATTAGTTGACAGTATCATATGTTTTCTAATTACTGTTGATTGTTCTAGACCCATTTTTCATTAAAGAATATACTTAGTTGTTGAAGAAATCAAACACATTGTGAATTGACTTCTTGTAAAAGAATTCAATGTCTTCCTTCTTTCAACAATGAAGTAGAAATGTTGTAGTTTATGGTTCTGATATTTTAAGTTTTAGAATATTTCATATCTCAGATGGTGATAAGTTTAAGAATGCTAATGAATACACTTTTCGTAAGGGAGTTTGGTAGTTATGAGCTTACAACATTCAAATAGTTTTAGGCTCATTTCTAAAGCATGGTGTGTTTTAAACTAGTCTAGTTCTAAGTCCATCATATTTTGGATGTGCTTCTAATTCTTGGGATTCTAGATTGACAATTTAAATTTATGCTCTGATTTACAATAGTAGATTGGGCCAACAGTCCCGAAACCTCTCAAATACCTCTAACTTGGCCTTCAGGAAATAGATCCAGGTCTTCCTGGAATAGTCATCAATGAAGGTCATGTGGTAATTGTAACCAATGAATGAATGGACACTCATAGTTATGCATACATCTGAATGCACCAAGTCCAAAGGCTCCTTAGGCGTGTGCTCATTCTATGGGAAAAGATTCTTGACGTTCTTCCCCAAAGCACAACCCTTGCAATGGTTATGCTTCTCCTCCTATACCTGGGGAACTCCAATGACAACCTGTCTCAAGTTCCTTAGTGCTCCATGGTGTAAGTGTGTCATCTTCCTATGCCACAACACACCCTGGCTATTGTCGCTACTAACTAGAGCCTTTTCAAGCTCAAAGTGTAGTCTATACACTTTTATGCTCATGATGTCAATCACCCAATCCAAGATCCTATCTGACCCCTTGGGATTGATATACACTCTATGGTCACGAAAATTCACCTGATATCCCTTGTCCTCCATAGTGGCGACTGATATAAGGTTCTTGATCTATCCTGGAACATATAACACATAAAAAAAACTAAGGGGTTTTCCAGACTCCCTCTGAAATGAAACAGTGCCAAATCCCTGCACCTAATACCGCACATCATCACCCAACTCAATTTGGATCCCTGTTCCACCCTCCTGCAAGTATCTGAAGAATATCTTATGTCCATTCATGTGATTAGATGATCCACTACTGATGTACCATATACGGCTCCCTATGGTGCTTTCCTTGCAAGCTATCAAGCAAAACTACTCATTGAAGTTCCTGCTGAAGTCCTCCACCTCTGTAGATCCATCCATTTGAGTATTACTCTTCTTCTTCATATCTAGGCACTAGGAAGAAAAGTGTCCCTACTTGTGGTAGATAAAACACTTGACCTTTGAAACTTCAAGTTTCTTATTTCCATCCTTCTTCCTCGTTTCCTTCCCTTTTCTCTTCCTTGTCAGGCCTAGAGCCTCCTCATCCACAATTTGTGGGGCACTACTGGATGAGACTAATCCTTAACTCATGCGAGTCTCCTCCTACAAAAATTCATCGCATAGTCTCTTCCAATCAGGAAGCCCTGGCCACAACACCTGTGACAAAGGTGTCCCGTGGCTTAAATAAGCCATCGAGGGCTATTCGAACTAGCTCCTTTGCATCCTGAGTCCTAGATCCAATGGCTCAAATATAATCCCTGATCTATGTGATCCTTGTGAGATAAGGCACCACTCCTTCACCCTTGTCCACCTTGGTGTTTCACATCCTCTCGTGCAACACCATCTTCTGGTTCTCATTCTTGCTCTCATACAGGCTTTCCAAAGTGGTCAATATCTCTGATGCATTCTTCTTCCTAGAAAGGTGAGGGACTATGTGGTCCTTCACCCCATCCAAGATGATCAACATGGCTCTGGAATCAATCCTCTTCCAAGATTCTAAATCTATCAGATCTATGGGTGCAACCTTCGTGGACTCAATGTGCTCCTCTACATCATTGAAATCCAAGATCCTTGTGATCCTTTCTTTCCATGTAGAAAATTTATGATCACCCTGGAATCTATCCTCAACTCTCAACTGCATGACCATACTGAAGTGTACCTATCAAACCCTAGATCTGCAATCTAGGTTTGTGTCTTCAACTAGATCTGCCACTGATATATCACTACTACTACGAATCTCTCGGCTTTAGCTCACCAAATCTCCAATACCATGTAAATTTTCCTTTAAAGAACAACTAGGGATAAAACAATATATTTAATTGATTATTGAAATAAACACACATGTACTTCTTTACTAGTATGAAGTGGAATATAAAGTATTGAGAAATAATTCACAACATCAATCACATCAAATATAAACGACACAGACTTTTTGGGTAGAAACCCCCGAACAAAACAAAAGGTGGGAAAATCGACGCATCGGTATGAGACGATGTTTTATTGAGAAAATATGGAGCTTTTACAAATCAAAAATTTCAATTTATTCCCTAGATGGAAAATCAAATCACCCAAAACACACTGAGAAAAACCTGGAGGTAGGCACAGATCCCAAGGTAGTTGTACGGCTATTGTTGTACAGTCCTTCTCTGTATGATGGTATGTTGTACAGTCTATACAAAATTCATACATCCTACTATATGGATCCGTACGGATGTACAATCTCTTTTTCTATGGGATCCTTGTTGTACGGTCCCTCTGCCTGTCTCTCTCCTTTGTCTTTGGGTCTCCTTCTTGAATTTCCTCTCCTTCATCTTCTTCACCAAAATTCTCTCTCTCTGCTTCTTCCTCTATCTCTATCGAAATGCAACTGTGTCCTCTCCACCATTTGACCTTTCTTATATTACTTTATGCTAAGGGGAAACCCTAATTTCACTTTCACTTTATAAAAATTGTTTTGATAAAGTCAATTAATAATTATATCGCTTTAATTGATTTTCCAAAGTAAACTTACGAAAATTAAATTAAATACAACTAGTTTCCCGATTTAAGTCTTCTACATGCAAGGATACATGCATGTGGGAATACCTTCCTTGTTGCTACTATTTTAACACTTGTGACAATGTCAACGCCATATTTTAGAAAATCAATCACAACAAGCATAATAGATAAAATAGATGAAAAAGCTACAAGGGCAATCACAGCAAGCATAAAATATAGAACAAAAAAAATGCTACAATGGGAATTTGAGTCATCAAAAATAATCCGTTACATCAGAAACTATAATTTACACAAGACAAACATACTAGCGGATCAACTAACATTAAGGTAGTATTCCGTGAGAATTTATGCCCACAAAACAGAATTAAGTCTTCTAAGCTTGGGACCAACAAAACAAGAACTATAACATTATAATATCCTTCTGTCCCAAACCATATGATGTTTGGGATATTAGTTGAAATTTCAAATCACATTTCTTTATTAATTAATGAACTTAATACTATAATTAGAAACAAGAGGAATCAAGAGGGGAAGTTCATCTACCTACTCCCTCCATAAAGAAGTCTATACACTTTAGATTCATACATAAACTATGGGTGATTTGTCTTCACTTGCTCCTGAAGAAGTCATTGAGGAACTCAAATTAAGGGTTTTCACAGGCATTTACAAATACATATTTTTTCCACTCGAATATTTATGATCTATTTGAACCAACAAAACGTGCTGAACAAAAAACTGAAAAGTAATATGATTGATGAGACGCATAATCCCTTAAACAAATTGTACAAGCCTTGACAAGGCAGGGTTGGTCTAGTTGTTTCTAGTGGTTTTTGCAAGGTTGATGCTCTTAGAAGCATATTGTCATGTTAATTGTCTTAAAGAAAGTCACTTCCACTAGACAATAATTACAATGGAAACAATCAATTCACACAAAACACCTAAAAATCACAGAGGTATAGTATATAGGTGCATGTGTCCTATTAGAGTGCAGGATTCGAAAGGAAAATTTTCCACAACAGGGATTAATTCCTTCGAAAATTTGAATAGCACAACTCACAGACATCATGTGTTTCCATTATGTGGGGTGGGGGTGAAAATAAAACCCTTACAATTGAGGTTCCACAATTGCAGTGTTAACTTAAAAGTAAACTCTTATTGAGTATAACTGGAATATAAATGAAAGTAATACTCATTTTCAAACATGATTTATGCTGGTTAAATTCAACTCAATATCAACATCTCTACGATCAAGCAATATCCTGATTTATATTTTGCAACCAATTTCATGTTATGTGATGGATCCATGTAATGTAGGGCACTGTTACTAACGATAATTTAAATTAAACACCCCTTTCTAAAATCATCCATCTGGGCAGGACACTACTTTCTGTAACTAAATTTTATTTTATGGTATTTTATAAATATTTTAAATTAAGTCACAGGGAGTTGTGGCTCCAAGGCCACTTAAGGGTACAACCTTCCCAAACTGTTAGTTGTTAGGTCCACTTGGTTGCTTCATAGCCAACTATACCTTACATTGACACTAAGTTTGATTGCATCCCCTATTTTGTGAAAACTGGAGCTTCCATTATCTCCACAAAATCAAAACTTGGCAAAGAAAACAAATAAATAAATTAAATAAAATAAAGATGAAACCTCCAATTGTGTATCAAACAATTTTAACCATAAAATGGAAACCTAGTATTAAAAGATAAAATTCCAATCATATGATGCTCGCTAATGTGAAGCCTTAGGAATAACACATTGCTTTCACATCGATATGAATAATTCGATGGAAAATAGATTGTTGGGATTAACCCTGTGATCACTCAAAAGATTCAATTTTTTTTTAATAATTATTAATAAAACGTAAGGAACTGGAATACTTGATTTGTGTGCCACATGACACATTAAAATATGGCTTCATGGTTATGGTTTACCAATTAGAAATCACTTCGATAGGGAAATTGGTAATCAAGTCGCATGTGTTGTTGACTTAGACTAGAGGTTGGCATGATCTCATGCTTCCCAAAATCATGACTCGATACCTGAATCAATTCACTATTTCCAGCTTCATTTATTGAGCTAAATATTGCTATTTGATTGGTGATTTGATGTTTAGATTTGATCATCATTCATATCTAAAGACAACAACATTTTTTTAGATGTCATCCCAAGACCATCGTTTGATTTTTTTTTCATTGATCTTTGAGAGTTGTGTAGCAAGATGATAATTGATCTTAAATCCTCCATGCCTAAATCCTAATACTCTGCCTTAAATGTGGGATTCACTCTGCATTGGATTCTTATAAGGTTGTTGTTGCAGGTTCAGAGATGCAAGCTCTTTGACAATCATATTCACACACACCAATTTACACAGCCAATGGAGTAGGTAGACCACAACCATTGAGATTCCAAAAATATTTGAATTTAAAATAAACCAAGTCATATTTCATTATTACAGATTTCAATGGCTAGCATGCCTGAGACATTAGCTGTCATTACATATTTCAATGGCCACCATGCCTGAGACATTAAATTTTGTTGACGTATTCCAACCACCAGGGGGTGGGCAACACAAAATGAGGCAGACGTTAACACCATTTAAATAAATATGCTTTTAAAAATTATTTTTAATATAAATTCTAAATAACAATGTGAGTCGAACGAACATATACTACCAAAATATTTGGAATAGTATATAAAAGCGCATTTGGATAAAAGAATATATGTATAAAAGTATGAGATAAGATATATGATTTACATTTACATTGGCAAGGCTTTATTATGCATTTTCAGATGAAATGGTACATCTCTTACATTTTCAGATGAAATGGTACATCTCTTTACTTTTTTCTAATTAACTAATTAATCATTATTAATTATTAATATATATTAATATTAATAATTACGTCGATAAACGTTTTTATTTGAGATTTGGGGTGGACTACGGCCTATGCTTTTTCATCTATGGAGGAGGATGAGACAAGTGTACTCTCGAGATTGATTCTATGGCAGTTGTTCAAAATTCAAAATAAACAATTATTAAAAAAAGGAATATAAGCAATAACTGGTAGCTAGCTAATGAATGGATAAGCAATAGTTCATGACAGATAACTAGAAGAATGCAAGATAAAAAGAAAAATAATATAAAAAATAATTGATAGTTGATAAATGGATAACAAGAAGAATGTGGGTGATAAAATGTAGCTAGGCATGGGTAACTCGCGGTTGAACCCATTTAACTAGAATAATATGAGAAATAAAATAATATTTCCAAAGTGTCTTCCATTCCATAACTATATTTCAACCATTTGATCCCTATCAACGTGATCCGACCACAAACTATGTGGGTGTGCCAGTCAATATTGATATTTAATATTTGCATCGATAGGCGTTTTTATTTGAGATTTTGGGTGGACTACGGCCTATGCTTTTTCGTCTACGGACAATGATGAGACAAGTGTATTGTTGAGATTGATTCTATGGAAGTCATTCAAAATTCAAAATAAACAATATATATATAATAACTGGTAGCCATGCATGGATAACTCATAGCTGATGAATAGTTAACCAACAATTAATGGTAGATAACTAGAAGAATGTGAGATATTAAAAAAATGGATATTTGATAAATGGGTACTAAAAAGAATGTTGATGATAACATATAGCTAGTCATGAATAACTAAAAATTGAACCCGTTTAACAAAAATAATATAAGGAATAAAACAATTTCCAAAATATCTTCCATTCCATCACTATCTCTCAACTATTTGATTCATATTGACGTGATCCAACCACAAACTATATTAATGTTCTAGTTATATATTATGTTATATTTTTTATATAATACGATATTAAAACTATAATTTATAGAAAAATTAATCAACTCATTGTTTAACTAATGTCCTTCATGTTGGAATAATGTAGAAATCCTAGGCAGGTATCTAGTTATTGGGTTGATGTGTACTTTCTATGATTAGCATGTATAGGATTCAAATCCACCTTTCTTGGATCTATGATTTGGTTTGTTGTGACTATCTACACCTATATATTGTAATCTGTTCTCAGTTGATAATTAAATTGGTTTGTACTATTTCTTTGTGTTAGCGAGCATTCATGCTCTTCCATGTCTTCCTTCTAAATTCTAAGTCGGTATCTGAGCTGTGAGGTGAGTGTTGGGCGCAAGCATTGAAGGAGCTCTGAAATATTTTTTAGAGCTGTTGCCATCACCGTGAAGGAGACGTCGAGTGTATAAGAAGCCATTGTTGCTGTATTAGAAGCCGTGAGCCATTGGAAGTAATAACCATCATTGCTACAAGAGAGCCTGGCAGCTGCCGTGAAGAAGTAGCTATCTCTGTCGTAAGTGAAGTCTGTCATGAAGAAGCAGTGATCTCTGCCGTAAGTGAATTATGTCGTGACGAAGCAGCGATCTCTGTCATAAGTGAAGTCTATCGTGTTTGAAGCACTGATTCCTTCTCTGTCGTGAGTGAAGCAATGATTGTTGCATGTGAACAATCATCGACAAAGAGCATCCATCACCATGATCACGTCGAGAGATCAGCATCCATCACCATGAGATATCAGCATGATCATCATGAGAGATCATCATCCATCACCGTGAGAGATCGACGTGATCAGCGTGCGAGATCAGCATGATCACCATGAGAGATCAGCTTGATCACCGTGAGAGATCAACATCCATCACCATGAGAGATCAGCATGGAGAGAAGCATGAGCCAAAAGGATGATATTTTTCTTCTCCTATGAGAATTTTTGGCACCACCTATCAGCTGAAGAAGAGGAGCGGTGCCTCCATGAAATTTGCAAAGGAGGAGCGGTGGTACCACCTGTCAGCCAAATGTGAGGAGCGGTGGCACCGCTGAAGCTGTGAAGAGGAAGAGTGGTGCTCAAGCCACTCCTTGCTTCGATTTTAGGTAACGCACCCCAAAAACACATGTGAAAAGAAGAAGAGGTGCGGTTCTGAATTTTTTTTTCCCATTGAATATAGATCAGTTCTTCAGATCAGGCGAACTAAGGTAAAATGGAAAATCCACCTCTTGTTGACACTTATATCAATGAAGCATCCAAATTAAATGGTGAAAATTACATAAATTGGAAATTTAAGATGATGATTGTGCTTGAATCTGCCAATGCGTGATCAATTGTGACCAGTGATGAGCCAAGGTCTGTTAGTGCCGCATTGCTTCCATACTGGAATAAGCAGGAGATGAAAGCAAAACTGACATTGAGGATGTCTATTAAAGACAAAATAATTCCGCATATCAGAAATTGTATGACATCCAAGGCAACATGGGACACGCTCAAAGGTCTGTATCAAACAACTAATGCAAATCGGGTTTTGTTTCTGAAAACCAAATTGTTGTCAATCAAGATGGAGGCTAATGAAGGGGTTAGAAAATTTATTTATTGCATTAAAGAACTGAGTGATAAATTGGGAGATATAGGTGAAGTTGTTGAAAGTTATGATTTAGTAACAATCACTCTAAAAGGCCTAGTGGCAGACTACAAAGTGTTTATTTCAGCACTTGCAGCGAGAGAAAAACCCCCAAATTTTGAAGAAATTACAGGGATTATAATACAAGAAGAAGAAAGAATGAAGAACTATTATCTGGATGATGGAGGTTCAGACTTGGCACTGATGGCAAGAGGTCGATATACATATAGAGGAAAACCATGGAGGAGACCATGGAATGGAGACAGAGGCATATTTCATCCAAAACAGAAAGGTATGGCTCAGAATGAGTCTGATAGAAATAATGTAGATGGTCATAATTGGGGCAAACCAAGACACCTCAATAGAAATCATTATCAGAATAAATTTTATAGAAATAGAAACTTCAATGGAAGTCACAATGGAAATTTTGCAAATACAGACACCTATGAAATTAATGATTTTAAAAATCTGAGATTGTTTATTTCTGAAGATGTTATGTCTGTCGAGACAGATGATGAGAATGCATGGTTCATAGATTTAGGTGCGTCTGCACATATGTTGTTATAGCTGATTTTACCACACATGGTGAATCACACTTTTATGGCCTTCCCTGTGCCTCTGCAGACTCCTTAGACCCCATGGACCATTTTTGTACCTTTTATGTTCCCAAGATCATCCCTAAAAACATGCAATAATTTCCATACGCGACTTTTAATCCCTTTCTCGCGTATATATGCGGGTTTGACCCCTAAAACCACGTACATCGGGATGTGTGCAAAAGGCCAAATTCTTTTGGATTTTTCCTTGATGTGGATCTGACTCACTTGTCTCTTGGCCTTCCATATGCCTTGAGATTGCTCAGATTCGACCTTCCATTGCCCCATTGAAGAGCTATATAAGGAACCCTTTGGATACATTGAAGGCATGAGGAATTGAAGAGCAAGAAAACTATAGTCCATTGTTGCCGGACCATACTTGAGTCTACATCCCTTTGTCCCTTGGAGTACTTTTGTGTTCTTCCCAAGCTTGCCTTTTGCTGGTGAGCTTGCTATCGAGAGATGGAGGATTGAAGTGGTGGAGGCCCAAGTGGGGGAGGTTCAGACGTGCCGACAGAGGTGGTCACTATTGTAATCTATGTTTTATATTAATAGAAATATCTTTTCCTGTCCAATAATGTGTATTTAAATGAGTATTTTATCCATGGATGCTTTTAAATGCTTATATGTTATTGATTATATATGCTAGAGTAGTTCTAACACGATTATATATAGCATGCTTGTCTTGTTTGTTGAGTGTTGAGATAGCAATTTATCAATACAAGCTGGAGTTGGAAAGCTCAACGGGGATCTCCATCAACCGTCTGGAATAAGGTACGAATCAGGATCCTTTAGTGTTAGATATTTGGTTTCTCTTGCATATACAAAAGGATTGATTTTTGAAGTCAAGATGTTTGTTGTGGTACCCCAAGCCATAGGAATTTCTCTCTGTAACAGATTTGGCGACTCCGCTGGGAAGTTCCTACTCATTTTCCCTTTGGGGGTTTTTTATCGGCATCCAATGTTCTTGAATTGCTCTCATTTCTATGTTTTTGAGTCGGTTCTAGGGGCATGTTTGCCTGGTAGTGTCTGATAGGTCTGAATTTTGTCTCAGCTTATCTGTTTACCTTCATTTTTATATCTTTTTCTTCTTGTACATGATTTTTTGCCTCACAGTCACGTGTACACGCGGTTTTGACTAAGATTTCCACGTATATACGCGGGTTTTCTGTACACAGTCACATATGCCTTGAGTTTTGCCTTTTAGAGGAAGATTGAGTGTTGCTGGGTGAGTTTTTATGATTGCTAAGTCTCCTTAGATGCTTCCAGAGTCTGTACACACCTATGTTTCTGACCAGAGACACCTTTTAGGGTAAATTTTTTTTTTTAAGAAACCAAAAAAAATTAAAAAACCAAAAAGTCGAACAAGAAAAGATGTTATCTTTGGCAGCAGTCGAGTCGTGTCACCTTCGAACAGAGCACTGTATATCACATCCGTTGCTTGGGTTAATAGTTTGACTTTAGGAGATGTACTCGTTTATCTGAGTTTAACTCCACCAACTGGTTAAGGTTCCAGTCCCTATGGATCCTCTGTCGATGCCTCCTGTGTCGCAGAGATGTCCCAGTTTTGCATATCGATTCTATGCTTCCTACATTCAGTCACCATTCGCCTTTATGCTCTTGTTCGAAGGAATTTGAAACCTAAGTAGGCCATTCCTCAATTATCTTGACTTTGCATGCCGGCCATTCGTGGTACAATTACGAACCTTTCCTAGTACAATTACTGGTTCATGCACCTTATGATCGAGTCCTTCCACTTTATACAGCGTTGTTGAGTACCTTGTGTTGGATGATAGGGGATGCATTAATGCCCTCCTTCCAGCGGATTTCATCCCATTGACTTCAGATCATTTATTCTGGGATAGGAATCTAGAGTTATTTTTTAGTGCCTTGAGACTTGTAGTCATCAGTGACAGGTTCTCTCGCCGTCGACGATTTTTTGGGAATACATCAATGTCCCCTGTTGATGGATTCTCTCAAGTGTTCGACCTCGACACATGTATTCACACTTATTAGTTTGCACTCTAGTACCTTGATTCCCATTTTTATTATCGGTGGGTGGTCTCGCATCTATTAACGGTATACATCAATGACCGGTAATCAGACGATGGACTACTATGTTCAACCTCAACACCTCTATTCACATAGTAGGACATGTACTCATAGCGGTTTGTGTAGAAGACCTTCCAAACTGGTGGCATCTCTTATATGCTACCTCCTTGATCGTGCTAGTGTTCAAGAGATTTCAACTCTCGTGACTTGATTCCAGTATATGTCAGACATTTCCAGCCATTATGGAGATCTTGATCCATTATATATCTTCAGTATTCATGGAGATCATGATCCTTTGTATATCTTCATCATGGAGATTCTGAGATTCATTATATTGTACGTGGCGATGACCACATATGTCATATTGTATCATGCCTATTCATGGCCATTGTACTCTTATGTATCTGGGACTGCTATATGTATTTGTAGTTATGTGCAGAGTTGTATCATTGTATAGTCATGATTGTATGGTTGGTTCTTCCACTGGGTTCTTCATCACTTCACTTCTGGGATGGACTTATAATGTATTTCAGCCATCGTATGACCCCTCTGACCTCACACATTAGGGGGCATCTGTTATAGCTGATTTTACCACACATGGTTAATCACACTTTTATGGCCTTCATTGTCCCTCTGCAGACTCCTTAGACCCCATGGACCATTTTTGTTCCTTTGATGTTTCCAAGATCATCCCTAAAAACATGCAAAATTTGCTATACGCGACTTTTAAACCCTTTCTCGCATATATACACTGGTTTGACCCCTAAAACCACGTACATCGGGATGTGTACAAAAGGACAAATTCTTTTGGAGTTTTCCTTGATGTGAATCTGACTCACTTGTCTCCTGGCCTTCCCTATGCCTTAAGATCGCTCGGATTCGACCTTTCATTACGCCATTGAAGAGCTACATAAGGAACCCTTTGGATACATTGAAGGCATGAGGAATTGAGAGCAAGAGAACTATAGTTCATTATTGCCGAAACTTGTGCTTGAGTCTACATCCCTTTGTCCCTTGGAGTACTTTTGTGTTCTTCCCAAGCTTGCCCTTTGCTTGTGAGCTTGCTATCAAGAGATGGAGGATTGAAGTGTTGGAGGCCCAAGTGGGGGACTCAGTTTCTCCGATTCGCAGACGTGCCGATAGAGGTTGTATTCATTGTAATCTCTGATTTTATATTAATAGAAATATCTTTTCCTGTCCAATAATGTGTATTTGAATGAATATTTGATCCATGGATGATTTCAAATGCTTATATGTTATTGATTATATATGCTAGAGTAGATCTAACATGATTATATATAGCATGCTTGTCTTGTTTATTGAATGTTGAGGAAGTAATTTATCAATTCCAGTTGGAGTTGGAAAGCTCAACGGGGATCTACGTCAACCGTCTGGAATAAGGTACGAATCGATATCCTTTAGTGTTAGATATTTGGTTTCTCTTGCATATAGGAAAGGATTGATTTCTGGAGTCAAGTTGTTTGTTGTGGTACCCCAAGCCATAGGAATTTCTCTCCGTAACAGAACCCACAAAAGTATATTGTGACATTCAAAGTGCAGTCAAACTGGTAGACAATCCAATTTATCATGCAAGGACTAAACACATTGAATTCCAACATCATTTTATCAGAGAAAAGATTGAGTCTAAGGAAGTTAAACTTATTTATTGTAACACAAGTGATAATGTCGCTGACATATTTATCAAACCTGTTGGCAAGATTCACTTTGAGATCCTTAGGCAGAAATTAGGTGTTGTAGAAAATCCATTTCTACATTAAGGGGGTATATTGGAATAATGTAGAAATGCTAGGCAAGTATCTAGTTATTTAGAGCAAACCGTGTCTGGTTGATCTCAGTAATCGCGTTCGACTATCATGTTGGATGATAAATAAGAATAATAAATATTAGATGATGAATATTACAAAGATGTCTTGGCCTTAAATATGGCTTGGACATTCATGATGAGGGGACGCCTCCTTTCATACTAACATAACTTATAAATTATTTAATTATTTAATTATTTTCTTATTTATATTCGTTACATTGCCACAATCTTTAAGGGAGCTTTGTCCTCAAAGCTCAAGTATTTCCTAATGTCATCTTTTATTTTGGCTCTATGTCGCACTGAAGAATTGAGAGGTGCGATTTTAATTACAACCATTGTCTCATTTTGATTATTATGTCTTGGTATTTGCAATAAGTATGAACTTGGTGAAGTTTTGTTTACGCTTTTTCTACTTGTGTGATTGCTTCTTTTAACTATGTTTGTCCTCAATTGAACATGCTCAACATACATTACGACCTTAACTATTTTCGTGTTGTTATCCCCAACATATTTTGTGTCAGTTCCCTGGAACGGGCTCCTTGTGCTTATAATGCTCATTAGAAAACCGGTCTTATCTTGTGTTTGATAGATATTATAGTTGCTTCCCTTGATGTTCTTTATAGCCATCTTTGTGATGATATATGTCCTTCGTGTGTTTGTGATTATGACATTTTTGTCGTAGCATTGATCATCTTTATTGTTGGCAACATTGGCTTGTCTCTTACCACAATCTTGGTCAGGATCATCTTTGTTTTCATCAACTTGAGTGGTTTCTTCTACGTGATTTTCACCTCCCTCTACATTTACTTTAAATGTTTCGTCCATAGTTTTCTTTATTTCATTTATGTCCTTAAGGATTCCCTCAAGGAGATCTATGGATTCGTCACTCTTACTATAAGATGCCATGGATGTTTGTAGAACGCTATTTTGGCCTTTTAAGGTGAAATTTGAATAATAATATCTTAATTAATTAATTAATTATTATTATTTTTCTTTTATAAACTATATAATATTTTGTATATAGTTTTTTATTTATTTATTTTTTAAACAAATATTATAATAAAAAATATAATATTTGAATTTTTTTTTAAAATATATTATTATAAATATATTGAAATAATATATTATATTATATTATATTATAACTTATATTATATTGTTTTGTTTGTATTTTTTGTTTTGGTTGCAAATCGTGGAGTGGACTGGAGGGAGCGACGGCGTGAGAGGTTGGCAATGTTGTGAAGAGGCGACGAGGGCAGGGAGAGCGGTGGGAGGATGGCGTGGTGAGGAGGACGCAAGAGGTGGCGCGACGGTGGAGCTGGTGCGATTGTGCAGTGTTGGGTGGAGCAGGGGACGTAAAGCGCGTAGCCAGGAATGAACGAGGCAGAGTAGCAGATCGGTGGAGCGGCGGCAGGAAGGTGTGCAGGAGGGCAGCTGTGGAGGAAGGAGAGTGCGCGTGTGGCTGTGGCGAAGGCTATGAAATGGCGTGGGGAAGATTTTCGAGGAGGCTGTGTGAAGTGTGGAGCAGGGAGGCAACGGTTTGATGGAACGAGGCCTGTGAAGGATGTGCGTGGGATGGGGGAGGAGCGTGGAGTGGAGGAGGCAGAGGGAAGTGGCAGCGCATGGGGGTGGAAAGTGGATGAAGGAAGATGGGGTGATGCATCTAGGAGGTAGCGTGAGCAGCGAAAGTATGGGGTGGATGTAGGAGGGTATGGAGGAGGCAGAGGTGGTGGATGGAGGAGTGCGGGGGAGATGCAAAGGGAGCAGTGAGGGAGGTATGGGTGAAATGGAACAGCGGAAGAATAAAAAATTGATGAGCCGAGTCTGAGCTCAAGTAGGGGTTGATGAGCTGAGTCCGAGCTCAGAGTGCAGGAGCGAATCTGCTCTGATACCAAATGAAGCAACTGTGTCCGCTTGATCTCAATAATCAAATCCGACTATCATGTTGGATGATAAATAATAATAATAAATATTAGATGATGAATATTACAAATATGTCTTGGCTTTAAATATGGCTTGGACATTTATGATGAGAAGACGCCTCTTTTCATACTAACCTAACTTATAAATTATTTACTTATTTAATTATTTTCTTATTTATGTTCGTTACATTATTGGGTTGATGTGTACTTTCTATGATTAGCATGTAGAGGCTTCATATCCACCTTTCTTGGATTTATGATTTGGTTTGTTATGACTATCTACACCTATATATTGTAATCTGTTTTCGGTTGATAATTAAATTGGTTTGTACCATTCCTTTGTGTGAACGAGCCTTCGTGCTCTTCCCTATCTACCTTCTAAATTCTAAGTCTCCACCCACCCCGACCATATGTAAAGACATAAAAATCAAATATCTTAAAAACCTTTATCATTAATACCATCAATCCTCTATCCACTAGGACACGTGAGCTGAAAATTCAGTGTTTGAGTTCCTTACTTAAACGTCGAAATCAATTACCAACTACTGAATGGACATGAATAGTTACAACGTAACCAATGCAATTGTCACCAAATTTTAATCACAACGACTCCAATGCCTTAAAACCAAACCAATTCAATTTTCAGTTATGTCCAATCACCTCCACTTGTCTATTGTTAAGTCGCGACCCAACTAAAACTTATTTAACTGCTTCATTCTCATAAATAAATAAAAATTTGACGCCCGAGGGACCTCAAAACCCAACTAACCCCATACTTTAAACTTTCCGTTATGAGCAACATGCAACCTTCCTCATAACTCCACCGTGAACAACAATTATTTGGTATTCCAATATATATTTGTTCAGAATTTGTCAAAATCATGCCATATCATCCCATCCTTAGTACGTGTCGTCGAAATTGACCATAAGTATTCTTCTCTACCTTTCGGCCAGTAGTGAGTCAGCGCGACATGTGATTGGCTTTCTCTTTGTCTGTTAGATATCAGTTTTTTAATCCAATGGCTAACGTTTCATCCCAGCGTGTGTCCGAACAGGCCAACCACGAGTCCAATCGCGCATACACTATGTAGTCACGCGACGAGCAGCCGCAGTTCATTTTCTAAAACTTATTGGCAGATTTAGACCTTTGTTGTTTAAAATAAAATGAATTATTATTATTTTAATATTTTTTAATATTTTTATTATTATGAAGAAAGTGTCTTCTTATAAATACTTAGGAATTGATATTAAGCACAAGTTCAACTGGAACTATAGTATTAAGAAAATGATTGATGGAGGATGGAAAGCTTATTTTGGTCTTGAAAATAATTGGAAAGAAGCAAATCTTGTGATGTGGAATAAAAAGAAGCTCCTCTTTGAAACTTTAGTCACTCATGTTATCTTGTATGGGTGTGAGGTTTGAGGTTGCAGCATCTCTAGAGAATCCTGGAGAAAGATTGAGCAAATCCAAAAGCGTTTTATAATGTATAACCTCAAAATTAAAAGCAATACACCCTACCCTGTTCTCCTTTTGGAAGTGGGTCTTTCCCCTATTGAGAGCCTAGCTATGACTAGGCTCCTATTGTACAAGCACAAAATCAATAACATGGGAGACCATAGACTTCCTAAACTAGCTTTAAATTCCAGCCAAAACCACCTAAGGCTCAAGCAAGGTTGGTATAAAGATACCAGGGCTTAGTTAAATCTTTGGGAGATCAACGAAAATGTTGCATTGCAAAATATAAATAACATTAAAAATATTGTCACTTCTAAGTTTAAAGAGAAAATGTGGTGTGAGAAAGATTTAGAGGATAAAAGAAAGTTAAGATATTATAAGGAGATCATCAACCCTACTCTAGAAAATCAAAAGTATCTCTCAGTTTTAACTAGTTCAAAGAAAAAAATTAATATAGCCAAGATAAGAACGAACTCTCATGAGCTTCATAGTGAAACTAGTCGTTGGACAATTCCTAAAACACCATGGGTAGAAAGGATCTTCCATCTCTGTGAGAATATGAACATTGAGGATGAAAAACACTTCCTCTTAGAATGCCCTGCGTACACCCACATTAGAGCTCAGTTTCATAATCTTTGTTGCAATCCCGACCTTCCTAGCCTTTTAAGTTGTCAAAATTATAGTGAGCTCGCGAGGCTTCTCTCCAAGCTCTTTGAGCATAGAAATAAAATTTTAAAACAAACTAAGTTATTCATTTCTTTGGGTCCGGTAGACCAAAATTTGGTCTAAATAGACGTTAACCACCACCATCATCATCATAAAAGAAATTTTGAAATTTCAATATATTTAAAAATTTGTAAAAATTTTCATATTACAAATCAATTTCAAAATACTTGCTATAACAATAATATTTTTAACTTTTTACCCATCACAACTATAATATTAATATAATAATAATATTATTTAAAAAATTAAAACAATATTGTTTCTATAATACAATATAATATATATATTTGTTATTTAATTAGTCCATTATCAGGCCGTTTCTTTTATTAGTACTCTTAACATAGACATATATCTTTGTTATTTAATTAGTTCATTGTCACGCCGTTTCTTTTATTAATTTTGGAGTATAGTTTCATTATTTAGATGGCTAAGCAAATAAACAAAATCCAAATCCAATTAAAAAGAAAATTTGATATTACAAAGGCAAGAAGAGGCGAATGTGGATATATTTAAAGTGTATTTATGTCTTCACCGAGGCGCAATTGACAATGATATTGGATCAAAATAACAAAAGAAAATAAGCGATTAAACAAATTTCCTATGCAATTAAAAAGAAAATAAGCTAATAAACAAAATCTCTATCCAATTAAAGAAAATAAATGATAGAAGCTATGAGAGCTAGGTATCTGGATATAGTTAAAGTAAGTGTAGTTATTTTTCTATATTATGAATTTTTTTTAACCATGAGAACAATAATTTCTTAATAATATATCCAATAGTCTGCAAGTCAAATATATTAATAACTTGTGACTTAACAAGAGTCGAGATGTCCCAAAAATTATCGAGTGAGCTTTTATCTCAGAAGGGTCGAGATGTCTCGAAATTTATCGAGTGAGCCTTTATCCCAGAAGTCACCTACCCTTTTAGTTGCTATTTTTATTTTATTTTTGGTTACCAAACTACAAAAAAATATCTTGAGTTTTATTTAGAGAGCTGGTTTTTACTTTTGCTCATTTCTCGTTCTTGGATGATATTTTTTAGATAGCTAGTTGTGAACCTTCCATTTTGATGGGGCTGATGTATGGTCTTGGACACCTCTTGTTGTTATCATCCTCCTCTTGTTATCCTCTTCCATGGGCTTTTTAGTGCCCGTTCTTGTGTAGTAGACGCTATTGGTGTTTCTTGGTGGTATCTTAGTAGTTTATTGTTTTTCATAGTTTTTGTTAAGAAAGATTATTTCTTAACATTATATGTACATTTATTTTTATAATTCAAAGTAAGGTGGTTTTTTTCATTATGGAAAAAGTTTAGTTATATGTTGAGCAAGTGGTTGATAGGTGTAATTGACAATGATATTGAGTAATGAGACGGATCCCCATTCTTGTTGAGTGTTTCCAAGTTGAAAGCAAGCATAAATTGTTGGTGGGAGTAGTCAGCAATAATGATGGATATCATTATTCTTCTTGTGATGTTGACTCATCATTATTCTTCTTGTGATGTTGATTTTTGTTGGGATATGGTTCTTACTTCATACTTGATTTTGGTTACATAAATTAGGATTATAATCAGGTTAAAAGATGCCTAGGAGCATGTGGCAAGGTCAAAAGTTGTGAATGAAACTTATTTAGTTTAATTGGATGCCTTTGCGTATGGTATACGCCAATTTTAGTTCATAGTTGAAAATTGAGTCACTTTTAAAGAAAGTTTTCAAAAGATCTTTTATTAAACGTGGTTTTATAATTCTATAAGCCATATTAATATTGCTTCCACCATTTTATTTGTGAAAAGGAAATCGCTCATGAGTCTTCACTAAAGGTACATCTTGGAAGTGAACAATTTTGTATGGTGAGATGTGCTATTTGGTATATAAGTATATGAATCAAAATTAAAAATATCAATATATAATTTTATTTTATTATTATTAAAATAACTATTATATTATAATAATAAATTAATATATCATTATGACAAGTATTATTATATTTTAATTCACATTGGAATTGATTCAAGTTGGTTATCTGATTAACCTTAATAGTGCATAAAATCCACGAGGACTTCACTTAGTGAACCTCTCACAAAACACGTGCGATCATGGGATATTAAAGAATACCCTTAATTTCGAAAGATATTGACCCAAACTCTTTTTGTTGAAACCTCCTCCCAATAGTTAAAACTTCCTCCCCACCCTATTTTATACCTCAATCCTTATAAACCACCCTACCCACCCCCACCTTAAACCCCTCATTCCCCCAATACCTGCAATACATTGGTTTGATTTTTTATAATTTTAAAACCCACAATATGAACTAACGTGATAGGATATTGGTAAACAAGTGAAAACCCATGATAAAATCATGTTTTGATAATCTAATTAAACTTAATGGTGCATATATCAAAGCTTCAGGCAAAAACATTTAGTTTGATGTGTTATAGGTTACCATTAATTTCATCTAATCATGTACAAACATGTAATTCTCCATAAGCTTCTTCCCAAAAAATTTAATTCGATGTGTTATGGATGAGTGTTCTTCGGGTTGAGTGTGATATATTATTGAGAAGGCGAGTGAGTTTATGTTTAGTTCGGGTTGGAAGCATTTGCATGTTTTTTAGTCATAGATTTTTATTCTTAAAAGGTGTTAAAAAACAATATTATATATTTAAACAAATATCATTAAATATTATCATGTGAAGGAATAAACTATGGCTATGTTCAAATAATTATAAATATTCAAATATAGTTCCATTTGATTTAAATATTCTACACGTAAGTTTATTTATTTCAAGGGCACATTTATTTATATATAAATATAAAATTCCTTTAAGCAAGTTGTTCACTTAGAGTAAATTTAAGGGCATAGATGAATTCCATTAAGATGCTCACATATCCATATTCATTATTAGGGGCCATTTTATCGTAAATACTAATAAAATGATATATCTATCCACATATATTAACAAATCCAAATCCAAACTCCAAGTTTACATAATTGATAAATCATTGTCTTAATATTTATTTTGTTTGTTTAATTAGACAACCCAAAATAAAGAGACACTTGCTATGTGGACATATGGACATGTTTATGTATTTTGGGATATTATTTTTATGGTTTAATGTTGGGATGATGATAAATATGTGAGTTCATTTAACATGCCCATAATGTTGTTCAATGACATGATTATAAGAACAATAATTGCATAGCATGGCTTATTGAGGCATGCCTTCATTCTTTGCCCCTTTCACACTTAAAATTTCAATTTTCAAGCTGCAATCCTACACTCAACATACCAAATGAAGATACTAAATTTGACTCCCATTATAATTGGAGTCAAACTTGATCATTCTCAGTCCTTCTGTTGGTACCATATTTATTCCATGAAAATTTTAGTTTTCAGCAACGCACATACAATGAGGGATCTTGGTTCTCGCTGCCAGAATAGCCAAATCCATGAATTTTGGTATCAACCTCAATTTCTTATGTCCTCAAATTTTCAAATTTTCATCTTGGTTGTTGGATGTAAAGGCTTCATTCAATGGTGAAGGAAAGCGTGTACTGTTTATGGTATTTGAATATGCGGATTTCGATTTATTTATTTTTAAACACATTGATGCACACTGTCAATGTAATGCCAAGATGTTTTAAGGACTATATGTACCAACTATGTAAGGGTATTTCCTATTGTCATAGTCACGGGGTGCTCCATAGATCTTGGACTTGGAAGAGCTTTCACAGTTCCCATCAAGAGCTATACTTTTGAGGCTGTTACTCTTTGGTACAGAGCAAAGCGCTAATCTATGGCATTAGACATATGGTTTCTTGGTTGTATCTTTGCTGAACTGCAAACACTTTTTCTCGGAGATTCTCAAATACAAGAGCTTATAAGCATATTCAGGTTGCTAGAAACTCACAAGTCATTAAGTTCATGAACTACACGTCGAGCAGTGTGGAAAACAAGTTTCAGGATAAAGTACTTTCTGCATCGGGGACATATGTCCTAGACATACCCCTGCCATTCAATGCCCCATTCAAGCATTCGTGGAAGAGACCCAGGCTATAATTTAAAAGTTTGAGAAATTCCATTTTGCAGCAGAATATGAGACGGTAAGCATTTGGTAAAACACACATCAGGCTGACATTACAAAGGATAAGCTCAGGCTCTCAGAAGTCTTATTATATGGAGTGTAGTGCCGAAATAAAAGACCAGATCCAGATTCTATTCAATGTCAATACATAAAGTTTATATATCCCATGAGCTTTCGATACAGTCTGGTTTGTAGTGTATTCATCAAAGCAAAGATATAAAAGGAGGTTCCTCGCATTCACATTATCAAAGTATCTAAACTCGCCAAAGGAAAGGCGCGCAGGTTGCCAAAGAAAGATTAATGGAGGAGATCGTACAAAACGTTGGTAATGATTACAGAGTATATCAAGTGTGGTTACATTATTATTGCAAGATCAATCGAATTGGTATATGTTCCACGGACCAACCAAGATGGAGGCATTTGTCCAAATTTAAAACCTTCGCGTGTCAATTACCCGCAAGTTCAGCCTTATGAAGACTGGTGTCAATTAAACTAATAAATGATGCAAATGGCAGACTTTTTATGTTCAATATACAAAATCAGTAGTTAACCAAAAGTTCCGAAATCTCAGGATGCTATTGATCATTTATGCACAGGAAATCTATTGGTGGCTGAGTGTTACAAGGGAAGAGAACTAGATTCGCTTCTTTAGGCATGAGGTGACCTTCTGATTCAAATCCATGAAATTTCATTAAAAAGAATCTCACGATGCCTTGTAACAATTAAAGATTCCCTCTATATTTAGTTGTATGTTAAATCTTATCCGAAGAAGCTGGTAATAGCTTAGAAATTGTAATCATTATAAATTAGATAATTGATACTGGGAAAAGGAGAGGTTCCATCTTGAGAGGCTGTGTGTGTCATTGTAAGGGTTGATTCATTTATCAATCTGATTGTTTCAACCTGTTTGCATATTTTAGAACTAGATGAGAGTTCTTTGATATGAGCGAGTTTATAATTTCTTTTTGCACATATATTGTTATCCTTTGTTATCCTTGTAATGAATTTTATGATGGGTAATGTTATTATCTTAGTTTCTTATTGTATATGTCATTGTTTGTGATTCTTTATACAAAATGTTTTTATGTCTAAGAATATCATTATGTATATGATTAGTTGTTTGTAATCATATAATACTTTATTTACTGGTTCATATCTTGTACAATCATCCTTGCTTATCTTTTCCCATATGCTTATAGGTCTGTATTTTAGGATTATTATTCATCCACCCTTTCAAGTTTCTCTTCTGCTATTAAAAATCCAAATTATTTAATTCAAGGTTCCTAAACTTTGTGCTAAGCAGTCGGTACAGACTTTAGGACCAACACCTTCACCAAGCTAAATGTTGGTCGCCAAATATTCCATTGTGTATCTTTCGTCTCAATCGATTACTTATCTTGATCCAGTTTCATAGTTTCCTAGTTGTAACGATCTCCAACTTTGGAACCTCTTTTTCTTATTGGTTGTAATATCTTGATTTTGATCCTATTGCATTAAAATTGTACATGATGTAAATATCGTTATTAAATCATGGTGAGGAGCTCAAGGCCAAGGCTACACCATCGATTTAGCGTTTCATGTATCGTAAATTAAAATCGATGGCTATGGTTCTCGTGCTATCCAGGAACAATATAAATTGAGACATCATGTAAATATGCAATTTAATAAAATACCCACAACTAGCTATGCAATGCAACAAAAGATGGGGGCATGATTTTCACAAGGAATAGGGAAGGACATTATTCAAACCCTTGAGCCAATAGTGTTAAGCCAAATGTCAATGAGAGGGCCCATAAACTCTCAACTACCCATTTTGACTTATGCACCCAATCATTTAATTGTTCCAAGAGTTGGTTGAGGCAGTTAATGCATTAGGAATGAAGAGGTATGGCAATCAATTTCGTGTATGGGCAAGCCATCAATCCTGGGAAATCGTATTTTTGCTTGTAGAGCAAGAAAACACCCATAAATGTGTGCCCAATCGATTCCTCACCCACAAGTTTCACTTCCTCACGTAGCTGGAGCTAGCTGGGGCATTTCCTTCACGTTTTTCTGCATCTTCCTTCGTATTTTCATGGCTAAAAATCCATTTTTGTGTTGCACGATGGATGGGAAGGAGAGATTCATGATTTGGGGGTTTATAGAGCTCGTTTCTGCCCCTATAAGGCCATAAACATTTTCTGAAATCAAATTTTCTCTCCCATGGTTGATTCCCCATCTACCATTTGGTTTTTGGTTTCCCACGACTTCTGAGACCAATGGAAACCCCATCTTGGGCATCCCACAACCAAAACGTTTTTCTTCACACCTAGCACTTGTGTTTTCTTGTTATGTGCATCCTTGTTTTGGTCTGAACTGTTAGGAGTGGAAGAGGACCAGAATTGGTTTGCTAAACTAGTGAAGAGAGGAACCTCACAAAATATCATGACTCGGGTTGGCTACTCTTCTATGCACACCTTGGAGAACACTAGAAGGGAAGGTATGGCCTAAGAGACTGTGTAGCAGTGAAGAGAATACTTCCTTGTGTTGGGTGTGTAGGTATTGTGGAGACCAAGCTAGATACATATTATAGAGGTATCCATAGCTCTGTGGTTGAGCTCACTAGCTTAGCAATTCTTCCTTTCCATTGCCTTAGCAGCCTGATAAACCCAATTGTGGATTGGCTTGGCTAAACCTTGGTATGTTTTTGGCTATGTGTGGGCCTGATGTTCCCTTTTTCCTTGTAGAAAGCATGCCCATCTCAAGGCTGGAAGTTGTGCTAAGATATTTATGAGCACAATTGGCCTATGGTTGGGTGGAACGTTGCAGCGACATAGCTAGTTGCTTGGGGAAACTCATTTTCAAGATAAGTAATCTTTGTATTGATTTTGCAATGTATTGTTTTAAGAATTATTATAAATTTATTGAATGAGATTTACTTCTGTTGTATTTTCCTGTATTATACATCTGCATATGCCTTTTACTGTTAATGCATTTTGCCTATGTTCATGGGGCTAGATGCCCTATTATAGCGTAGCAGCGTCGCGTCCTCTCCATCATGTTGGATCGACGAGAGGGGAGAGGACATGACATTGGCCTTACGCTACAATGGCCATATAACTAGGGATGAAAATTTGAAAAGTGAAAGCAAAGAACTCCCCGTACAATTTACCATCTCTGGCCGCATTTTATTTCAATTGCAACCAACGATTTCAATTCCTTTCTTGAATTCTAATAGACTGAACTACTTTTATATAATCCATTATGTTCCTTAATTAAATACAAAGGCCTTACAAAAAATGACATTTTGTCAAAATGGGAAACTATACAAAATACCTACTATACATGGCACGCTGATCACATCCCTGCACCCATTCCTAATAAAACATCATCTAGACATGACAATACCAATCATTACATACATCCTGACATGAATATGAATGAATGACAAGTTTTTTCAATATTAGTCACTACATGCAATATCCAAATTAATGAGCTTGGCATGCTTGAACTCCAATATTTTGACACTAACCATACATGGAATCACCCAGAAGTTTCAATAGATACATTAGAGACTGCAACAAACTACATCGACAATAATTGAAGAAATGGGGAAGTAATACAAGATAACACTCCCCTGCTACTATAAATACATTATCTCACAATCAACAACTTACATTTGACATGGTCTTACAATAATCACAAGTACAAGGAACAAAAGAGTCATTAAGGATGATCATCCAAGGAACTGCAAACATAAGTAAATCCTATATTATAAGAACCATAAAAATGCATCATCTTCTCAAGCAACGGTTTTCCATATCCCACTACTACTCCTCGCCCCAATTGGAGTTGCAATGTTTAACATACATTCAACCACTATATATGCATGGCTTCAAATTTCTATAAAGGACATGAATCCTTTACATGGACATGCCCTATCAATGTTCCAAGAAGAGATTAAACATATTCAACACATTCTCATTGATGAGATAAGCTTCATAAGGCCTAAATTGTTTTTGTATAATGAGAGTCACTTGTGTGAGTGTTTACAAGGTAAAAACGATTACTCATTCAACAATCGGTCAATAATTTTTGTCGAGGATTTGGTCCAACTCCCACATATGATGGACAAACCTATATATGTAAGAGCAATGCTAGCAAAGTGTGTATGGATATACTTTATCCCTATAATCATTTTGGAAATAGAATTTTTTCAAAGGGGCACTGTTGTCACCCAACTTTGTTTAAAATAGCTATTGACAAACATCCACATGGTGAATCACACTTTTATGGCCTTCCCAGTCCCTCTGCGGACTCCTTAGACCCCATGGACCATTTTTGTACCTTTGATGTTCCCAAGATCATCCCTAAAAACATGCAATAATTGCCATACGCGACTTTTAATCCATTTCTCGTGTATATACGCGGGTTTGACCCCTAAAACCGTGTACATCGGGATGTGTGCCAAAGGCCAAATTATTTTGGAGTTTTCCTTGATGTGGATCTGACTCACTTGTCTCTTGGCCTTCCATATGCCTTGAGATCGCTTAGATTCAACCTTCCATTACCTCATTGAAGAGCTCTATAAGGAACCCTTTGGATACATTGAAGGCATGAGGAATTAAAGAGTAAGAAAACTATAGTCCATTGTTGTTGAACTTGAATCTACATCCCTTTTTCCCTTGGAGCACTTTTGTGTTCTTCCCAAGCTTGCATTTTTCTTGTGAGCTCGCTATCGAAAGATGGAGGATTGAAGTGGTGGAGGCCCAAGTAGGGGACTCGGTTTCTCCGATTTGCAGACATGCCAACAGAGGTGGTCACTATTGTAATCTCTGTTTTATATTAATAGAAATATATTTTCCTGTCCAATAATGTGTACTTAAATGAGTATTTTATCCATGGATGCTTTTAAATGCTTATATGTTATTGATTATATATGCTAGAGTAGGTCTAACACGATTATATATAGCATGCTTGTCTTGTTTGATGAGTGTTGAGATAGCAATTTATCAATACAAGCTGGAGTTGGAAAGCTCAATGAGTATCTACATCAACCGTTCGGAATAAGGTACGAATTAGGATTCTTTAGTGTTAGATATTTGGTTTCTCTTGCATATAGGAAAAGATTGATTTCTGGAGTCAAGTTGTCTGTTGTGGTACCCCAAGCCATAGGAATTTTTCTCCATAACATATGTCTTGTAGGAAAGAATGGTTCGATGAATACAATGAGAAAATTGATGGCACGCATATCTATTTAGGAGATAATAGGTCACACAAAGTACAGGTTTATGGAATAATAAATGTGAGATTATCTAATGGGGAATTGAAACAGATTCATAATGTTATGTATGGGCCTGGAATTAAGAAAAATTTAATATTTGTTTCAACCATTACTGAGAATGACCTAAAAGTAGATTTCAGCAAGTACCAGTGTCATATCAAAGACATTCGAAACCACTACAAGATTGTTGCTACAGGTTCAAGATGTGAAGAACTGTACAAGCTGGATGTGAGCAAAGACAATAATCAAGCACTTGCATCCACCGTAATCACCACGGAGGAAATTTGGCATCAAAGGTATGGCCACATTAACCACCATGATCTTGTCTTACTTCAAAAGAAATATATGGTTGAAGGTTTTCCCTGTAATAAAGAATGAACATTTAGAATGTAGTGCATGTGCACTTGGAAAACAACATCGAGATGAATTTCCAGTACATCAAGAAAAGAGGCAAACTGGTCTTCTTGAACTAATTCATACATACCTATGTGGACCTATGCAAACTAGATCTTTAGGAGGTGCATTATATTTTTTGACATTTCTTGATGATAGATCTAGATACAAATGGGTGTACTTCATAAGGAGGAAAGGAGATGTATTTGAATACTTCAAGGAGTTCAGAACCATGATTGAAAAGCAGACAAAAAAATGCATTAAAATCCTCAGATCTGACAATGGTGGTGAATACATGTCTGGAGCTTTCAAGAAATACTGTAAGTAGAATGGTATCCAACAACAGTTTACAGTATCGCACACTCCTCAAGAAAATGGGATAGCAGAGCGAAATAACATAACATTAGTTGAATGTGCACACAACATGCTCCAAGGTAAGCATATTTCGAATGGTTTTTTGGCAGAAATTGTGAATACTGCTGTATATTTGAAAAATATCAGTCCAACAAAGAAATTAGAATTTCAAACACCATTTCAGGTTTTCAATAGATATAAACCACAAGTTAAGCATCTACGAATCTTTGGGTGTAAAGCATTTTCCCACATACCAAAAGATGATAGGAGGAAATTAGATGCTAAATCACTTGAATGTGTCTTTGTTGGGTATTGCAATGATCACAAATCCTATAAGTTGTTTCGCCCTATCACTCATAAATTAATTGCTAGTAGAGATGTGGTGTTCCATGAACATACAGATACAAGCAACAAAACAGAACAATGGCATAGTCTGACTAACAATGATGACTATGTCAAATTAAACTCAATAGTTCAGACGCAGGAAGTGGAAGAGCCACAAGAGAAGCAGGAAGAACAGAATAGCAGAAGCAGTAGTGAAAGTAGTAAAAGCAACATGAGAAAACTGAGTGCTTCTACAAGTTCAGACGAAGACATGGAAGAAAGCAGAAGGATTATGGATGGAACACCTACAAGTAATGAAATCCTAAGAAGGTCAACATGACAGACTCGTCCCCCTCCAAGGTACAATGACTATGCTCTAATGACTAATTTAATGAATATCAATGAACCAATAAATTACAAACAAGTGAAAGATAAAGCAAAATGGGTTGAAGCAATGAACGAAGACTATAACTCAAATATGAAAAATAAAACTTGGTAATTAACTAAGTAACAAGAGGATAAGACACCCATAGGCTGTAAATGGTTGTTTAAATATAAGCTTAAATCATATGGTAGCATAGAAATATCTAAAGCAAGACTAGTAGCGAAAGGCTATGTACAAAAGGAGGGAATTGAGTTTGAGGATACTTTTGCACTAGTAGCAAAACTAAACACAATTAGAGTTATGGTTGCATTAGCCACAACACATAAATGGAAAATCCATCAATTAGATGTAAAATCTGCTTTCCTAAATGGTGACTTAAAAGAAGAAGTCTACTTAGTCCAGCCTGAAGGTTTTGTACAGAAAGGATAGGAACATCTTGTATGTAAACTAAAGAAAGCTATCTATGGATTAAAACAGGCTCGTAGGTCATGGTACATAAATATTGATACCTTCTTTAATCAGAAAGGTTTAGTTAAAACCAAAAGTGATCCTAACCTTTATATGAAGAAAGATAAGGAAGGAAATATTTGTTTGATATCTTTATATGTATATGATCTCATCATTACAGGAAATTCTTGTAAGTTGATTACAGAAATAAAAAATCAATTGTCACAAGAGTTTGAAATAAAAGACCTTGGAGAATTACACTATTGTTTAGGACTTGAAGTTTGGAGAGAATCTGAAAAAACTATGATCACTCAAAGTAAGTATGTGAGGGAAATATTGAATAGATTTAACATGAGTGATTGCAATGAATCAACAATTCCTTTAGAACAGAATGTGAAGTTATGCAGTCAAGATGGATCAAAGGATGCATATGGTACTTTGTATCAACGGTTGGTGGGAAGCCTGAATTATCTCACTACCACAAGGCCAAATATATCATATGCAGACATCATTCTAAGCCAGTTTATGGCTAAACCAAATGGTAGCCATTGGAAAGATGCAAAGAAAGTCCTTAGATATCTGAAAGGCACAGTGAAATTTGGTCTTTTATACACTGATAAGTTTGATGTTCAATTGGTAGGTTTTTCTGATTTTGATTGGACAGGAAATCCAGATGACAAAAGATCTACTATAGGATATGCATTAAACATTGGATCCGAAGTTGTATCATGGAGCAGCAAGAAACAATCAATTGTTTCTTTATCATCCACAGAAGCTTAATACAAAGCCATGTCTAGTGCAACATGTGAAGCTGTCTAGTTAAGGAGGATTCTTGGAGATATTGGAGAAAAACAAACAGAACCCACAAAATTATATTGTGACAATCAAAGTGCAGTCAAACTGGCACACAATCTTGTTTATCATGCAAGGACTAAACACATTGAATTGCAACATCATTTTATCAGAGAAAAGATTGAGTCTAAGGAAGTTAAACTTGTTTATTGTAACACAAGTGATAATGTCACTGACATATTTATCAAACCTATTGGCAAGATTCACTTTGAGATCCTTAGGCAGAAATTAGGTGTTGTAGAAAATCAATTTCTACATTAAGGGGGTATGTTGGAATAATGTAGAAATTCTAGGCAAGTATCTAGTTATTCGGAGCAACCGTGTCCGGTTGATCTCAATAATCGAGTTTGACTATCATGTTGGATGATAAATAAGAATAATAAATATTAGATGATGAATATTACAAAGATGTCTTGGCCTTAAGTATGGCTTGGACATTCATGATGAGGAGACGCCTCCTTTCATACTAACATAACTTATAAATTATTTAATTATTTAATTATTTTCTTATTTATGTTCATTACATTGCCACTCTCTTTAAGGGAGCTTTGTCCTCAAAGCTCGAGTATTTCCTAATGTTATCTTTTATTCTGGCTCTATGTCACACTGAAGACTTGAGAGGTGCGATTTTAATTACGACCATTGTCTCATTTTGATTACTATGTCTTGGTATTTGCAATAAGTATGAACTTGGTGAATTTTTGTTTACACTTTTTCTACTTGTGTGATTGATTCTTTTAACTATGTTTGTCCTCAATTGAACATGCTCAACATACACTACGACCTTAACTATTTTCGTGTTGTTATCCCCGACATATTTTGTGTCAGTTCCCTTGAACAGGCTCCTTGTGCTTATAATGCTCATAAGAATACTGGTCTTATCTTGTGTCTGATAGATATTATAGTTGCTTCCCTTAATGTTCTTTATAGCCGTCTTTGTGATGATATATGTCCTTTGTGTGTTTGTGATTGTGACATTTTTGTCGCAGCATTGATAATCTTTATTATTAGCAACATCGGCTTGTCTCTTATCACAATCTTAGTCAGGATCATCTTTTTTTCATCAACTTGAGTGGTTTCTTCTACATGATTTTCACCTCCCTCTACATTTACTTTAAATGTTTCGTCCATAGTTTTCTTTATTTCATCTATGTCCTTAAGGATTCTCTCAAGGAGATCTATGGATTCGTCACTCTTACTATAAGATGCCATGGATGTTTGTAGAACGTTATTTTGACCTTTTAAGGTGAAATTTGAATAATAATATATTAATTAATTAATTTATTATTATTATTATTATTTTTCTTTTATAAACTATATAATATTTTGTATATAGTTTTTTATTTATTTATTTTTTTAAACAAATATTATAATAAAAAATATAATATTTGATTTTTTAAAAATATATTATTATAAATATATTGAAATAATATAATATATTATATTATATTATAACTTATAATATATTGTTTTGTTTGTATTTTTTGTTTTGGTTGCAAGTCGTGGAGTGGAGTGGAGGGAGTGACAGCATGAGAGGTTGGCGGTGCTGTGAAGAGGCGGCAAGGGCAGGGAGAGCGGTGGGAGGATGGCGTCGTGAGGAGGACGCAGGAGGTGGCGCGACGGTGGAGCTGGTGCGGCTGTGCAGTGTTGGGTGGAGCAGGGGACGTAAGGCGCGCAACGAGGAATGAGCAAGGCAGAGCAGCAAATCAGTGGAGTGGGGTCGGGAAGGTGTGCAAAAGGGCGGCTGTGGAGGAAGGAGAGTGCGCATGTGGCTATGGCGAAGGCTATGAAATGGCGTGGGGAAGATTTGGGAGGAGGCTGTGTGAAGCGTGGAGCAAGGAGGCGATAGTTTGATGGAACAGGGCCTATGAAGGATGTGCGTGGGATGCGGGAGGAGCATGGAGTGGAGGAGGCAGAGGGAAGTGGCAGCACACAGGGGTGGAAAGTGGACGAAGGAATATTGGGTGATGCATCCAGGAGGTAGCGTGAGCAGCGAAAGTATGGGGTGGATGTAGGAGGGTATGGAGGAGGCAGAGGTGGTGGATGGTGGAGCGCGGGGGAGATGCAGAGGGAGCAGTGAGGGAGGTATGGTTGAAATGGAGCAATAGAAGAATAAAAAATTGATGAACCGAGTCCGAGCTCAAGTAGGGGTTGATGAGCCGAGTCCAAGCTCAGAGTGTAGCAACGAATCCACTCTGATACCAAATGGAGCAACCGTGTCCGATTGATCTCAATAATCGAATCCGACTATCATGTTGGATGCTAAATAATAATAATAAATATTAGATGATGAATATTACAAATATGTCTTGGCCTTAAATATGGCTTGGACATTCATGATGAGGAGACGCCTCCTTTCATACTAATCTAACTTATAAATTATTTAATTATTTAATTATTTTCTTATTTATGTTCGTTACATTATTGGGTTGATGTGTACTTTCTATGATTAGCATGTAAAGGCTTCATATCCACCTTTCTTGGATTTATGATTTGGTTTGTTGTGACTATCTACACCTATATATTGTAATCTGTTCTCAGTTGATAATTAAATTGGTTTGTACCATTCCTTTGTGTGAACGAGCCTTCATGCTCTTCCATGTCTACCTTCTAAATTATAAGTCTCCACCCACCCCAACCATATGTAAAGACATAACAATCAAATATCTTAAAAACTTTTATCATTAATACCATCAATCCTCTATCCACTAAGACACATGAGTGAAAAATTCAGTGTTTGAGTTCCTTACTTAAACGGTCGAAATCAATTACCAACTAGTGAATGGACATGAATAGTTACAACCTAACCAATGCAATTGTCACCAAATTTTAATCACAATGACTCCAATGCCTTAAAACCAAACCAATTCAATTTTCAGTCATGTCCAATCACACAGACGCCAATGCCTCAAAAGCGACGTTACAACTTGATGGATATTTTAATAATAAACAAAATAACATCATTGACAATTTAATGGATTGGTGTACCTGTAAATTTCTTTGGAGAAGACGATAATAGTAGCTGCTGGGATTCTCAAATCAATAAAATTGTTGAAACTTGAACTTTGGTTAGTTGGAATTAACCTCCACTTATTTATTGTTAAGTCACAACCCAACTAAAACTTATTTAACTACTTCATTCTCATAAATAAATAAAAATTTGACGCCCGAGGGACCTCAAAACCCAACTAACCACATACTTTCTTTTTCAGAAAGAAAAAAGCATGTCCTTGTTATTCTAAAAAAGAATCAAAGGTCATCAGTACAATCTCCCCATAAATGGGTTATAGACAAGCAACACCACAAGAGCACTGCTAGGGGGAAAGGCATAACAGCTGAAATGTATGATCCCATCAGAAAACTGTCTCATCATAAAGAGAGGATTGTCTCTTCAGCCACATCTACCGAGTGCCAAAAGGATCTGATCAGCATTCTAAAAGTGATCACTCTATCAATCATGACATATATAAGAGGAATGCAATAATCCCTAAACCAAGCTCAAAAGAGCTGAAGAGTGTCCTGAGAAACCAAATGGTTCTTGAAATATTCCATAAAACTGCCTTTACCCTAAGGATATGAGAGTGCAGTTTTAGAGAGACAGTCAGCAATCCGATTGTGCTCTCGGTAAATGTGAGTGAAAGACAAATCCTGGAAGCTAAGAATTAGATTTTTTGTCTCCTGGCACTAATGAAAGAGATCAGGAGGGGAGAGAATAGTCAATCCCATCGCCCGGTTGATGATTACTTGAGAATCACCATATACATGGGATAGGGGGATCCCCATCATTTGGGAAGAGAGAAGAAGTTCCCATAAGCTGAGCAATTCCGCTTTAGTGTTAGTGCCATATCCTACCCCCAGCGAGAACTCAAAGTAGTGGGACTCATTGAAATATATGCAGTAGCCAACTCCAGCAATCTTACAATTAGAGGCACCATCAATAAATCCACAGGGAAAAAACTTGCAAGGGGGCTTCCCCAGTTTCTGCTTCTTTTTTTTAGACCAGTGAGAGTCATAAAAGGAAGTGCTTGAACAGATGTAATAATTTGCTGTACCATACTGAAGATGTTCCTTCGTTTCCCCTCGAAGATAGCCTGATTGCGCACTTTCCAAATAGTCCACATCATATGGAAAGGAAGCATACAGAGGTGCGAGTTCCTTGGAAGGTTTCCAATCCAAACTCTGATCATGTCCCCGAGAGAATCACATGGAGAGAATGCTGGAAGATTAAATAGATCACAAATATGTTCAGCAACCGTTTTCCAAACAGAGTAGGAAGATAATAAGTGCTCAATAGTCTCCCCATTCGAACAGCAGAGAGTGCATATACCAGGGCCTGTTTTACTCCTTTTCTGTAAATTCACCCAAGTGAGGATTCGGTTCCTGAGAACTAACCAAATAAAACATGAGATTTTTTTTGGAAGTGCCTTAGTCCACAGAAGGGAGTCAGCAAGATTTGCAGTCGGGGGCGAGAAAGAGCATACAATGTAGTCATAAGCATCTCTGGCAGATATGGTACCTAACTTTTTTGTTGTAATCCCAAACAAGTTCATCAGGACAGTCAGTGAGGTGAAAACCAGCACCAGATAATCCCTCTATATACGCATTCCAAATTATTTTGAAAGAGCCTCCAAGATCCAGATCATCGGCGATAAACCAATAACTCTGAGCATTATAAAGAGAATTTTGTGCCTGGGAGAGGGTACAAATATTCAAGTCCTCCAAATATGATCTCAGGTCCTCAGGGAGGCTAAAGGAAGAGTGTGAACCCACAATCGGTTCAATTCCCAACAGTATGTTTTCACCATCCCCCACCTGCCAGGCCATGTGGATGCCCATCCATGGGAGAGTCTATAGGAACCCTCTCCACATGACATAAGCACAGTGCGAGCTGAATCGTTTACGCCTGAGCCAGTTAGTCACCGAGGAACATTTCATGTATTTAAGATGAAGGACTTGATACCATAAACCTTTAGAATGGAGGATCCTCCATAAGTTTTTGAGACGCAGAGCAATGCTGAACAAAAAGAGGTTTTTGATTCCCCAACCCCCATAGTCCTTGGGTCAAGAAAGATCCCTCCAGCTAACCAGATGATATCTGCTTTTATTATTAGTGGAGCCCCATAAGAAATTGAACATAATTCTTCTGAGTTTTTGTAAGATCGTGGCCGGGATTGGAGCAAGTCCCATCCAATAAACATGAATACTAGAAAGAACTGATTGTACAAGAATCAATCTGCCACCAAGGGATAGGTACTTATAGGTCCGATGACTTATCCTTTTTTCAAACTTTTGGATAATCCAACGCAAATCACTGACTCTATACCCAAGAGGTTTCAAAAAATAACCAAGATAATTGAATCCAGATTGGAGCGGCGCCATCCTGTAAGGAAGGACTCTAACAAAATCATTTAGACAGTCAGTGTCTAAATTGTAGTAGAGAAAACATGATTTTTCAATGTTGATACTCATGCCCGAGGCTTTGCAGAAAGTCTCAATGATAACCTCAAAGGCAGACCAATCCTGAAGAGTACCCGAGACCAAAAGGATCACATCATCCACAAAGAGGAGGTGAGAAAGAGCAAGGGAGGGCGAGATTTGAATACCCCGAATGAGACCTTTAGACCTAGAATCCTGTATGAGAAGACTGAGGCCCTCAATGATAAGGATAAAGAGGAGAGGGGATAAAGGACAACCTTGGCGAATACCACGAGTTGCTGTGAAAAAGTTCGAGGGAGTCCCATTGACCAGTACCGCAAAATTAACAGTAGAGAGGCATCCCATGATCCAATTTACAGTGAGGAGGGGCACTCCAATTTGTATCAAGATTAGTCTGACATATGTCCAGTCAACACGATCAAAAGCCTTAGATAGATCCAGTTTGAGAACAAAGGCAGAAAGATTCTTAGTCTTGACAGAATGAAGGACCTCTTGCACAATACCAATAGGTTCAGAGATTTGTAGATCTTTAAGAAACCCAAATTGTTCCTAAGAGATACCCAAATCCAAGAAAGGCTTTAACCTTCCAGCTATAACTTTAGCAATGAGTTTATAGAGAAGGTTACATAAAGAGATCGGCCTAAAATCAACAAAGGTATGAGGCTTGTCCTTCTTAGGGATAAGAGCTATGAACGTCGAGTTCAAGGAAGGAGGGATAAAACCCGAGGTCCTTGTCAAGTCAATAGTCTTAAGTAAAACAGGGCTCAGGAGATCGAAGAAGTGCAGGTAGAACTCCACAGGCCACCCATCCGGGCCCGGACTACGATCTTTTTTAAAGGACTTTAGAGAGTGTTCAATTTCCACCAGACTAACCGGGCAAGAAAGGAGAGAAGAGTGCTTAGAGGGAATCATCCTGGGAAAGAGTGAGACCACCTTAAGTTGGTGTACTAGACTAGTGCAACCATCATCCTTGAAAATATTGGCAAAGTGGGCTTTACCCAACTCTTTTAAGGAGGCCTCCTCCTCAACAATATTACCATCAGAGTCTACAAGAGACCAGATCGTATTTTGAATCCTTCTCCCCGAGGCCACAGCATGAAATTTTTTTGTGTTGGAGTCTCCCTGAAGGGCCCATTTAGTTCTACTTTTCAATTGCCAGGTAAGCTGAAAATGTTCCAAGATCTTCTGCCTCTCAGCACTAAGGAGAGACAACTGGGCTAGCTGCTCCCTCGAGAGGATACCATTGGATGGACATGCTAAGAGAGATTCAATGGCTAGTTCAAGGCTAGAGGAGGCAGAATCCATGCATGCCAATTTATCCTTAGTCCAGCTCTTAGTAGCAGATTTGAGTTTGCGCAGATTGAAACACAAATCCTCAATACCAAGAAGATTATCAGCGTCAGAGATAGTAGACCACCAGTGCAAAAACCAGTCAATGAAGTCAAGGTCTTCGAGCCAAGAGCGGTTGAATTTAAAAGGGTAATCAAAGGATCCTTTCGGCTTATTCCACTCAAGACATATTGGAAAATGGTCAGAAAGATCCAAACATTTGGTCCAAGTCCTGTAAACCCCCAAGGAGGGAAGCAGGGTATTGGAGATAAGAAATCAATCAAGTTGCTCGCTGATTCCCTCATCCCCAACTCTACCATTGCACCAAGTAGGCCCTGCCACATGCGAAGCCACATCCATGAGACCCACTGACTCAAAGAGAGATAGGAAGTGATTGGAAAGAGAATCCAAAGAGGCCTTAGAACCCCAAATTTCAAAGGAGTGAAGAGTGAGGTTTAGGTCCCCACCTAACACCAGAAGCAGTAGATTGAGTAACCCACCACGAAGGGCTTTGTCCCAAAAATGATCACGACCCTGGTAAGGACCATAAACATTGAGAATGTGGATAGGGTCTGGCATCCCTCGGATAGAGGCCTGAAGCAAGATACCAGCACAGGTCTGGAAGGCCCTACAGTTAGCCTTAGACGGATTCCACGCAGAGAGTAGGCCCCTCAAAATCCCACAAGCACTGATAGCGCAGAATTCCCAGGAAGGGAGTAATTTCGAGAAGGCAAATAGTGCAGGGGAAGCACTACACATGGTTTCCTGCAAAAGGATAATGTCAGGGTTAAGTGATTTAAAAAGAGCATGGAGGCTTAGTGACTTGGTCCTACCTCCCAGACCATGAATATTAAGGGAGAGGATTAACATTAGGACTTATCCTTAGGGGGAGACATCGCTCTAAGTCCCCTGGTAGTGCTTCCTTTGGCCGCATCCTTAATACGGACAGAGAGAGGGATGTAAGGAGGTGAAGCCGATGAGAGATCGACCTTTGTATCCCTTTTCCCTCTAGGAGGTTTCCTAACAGTCACATTCGCAAATAAGATGGAGTTAAGGTGAAGGGTGGAGGGGGAAGTAGGGGTAGAGGCCGTGAATATTGAGAAGGACCTTTTGAGAGAGGGATCCGAGAACGAAGGAGAGGAGATGGGACTGTGAGGGGGGGAGGCCTAGCCAAAAGGAGGAGCAATAGGTAAAAGAGGGGGGAAGTCCTCAAACGAATCAAGAGCAGGCAAATCCGAATTCGGGAGGTGAGGCTCCAGAATAGGAGACTGTGAGATGGCAGAACTGGAGAGAAACTAACCACATACTTTAAACTTTCTGTTATGAGCAACATGCAACCTTCATCATAACTCCATTGTGAACAACAATTATTTTGTATTCCAATATATTTGTTCAGAATTTGTCAAAATCATGCCATATCATCCCATCCTTACTACGTGTCGTCGAAATTGACCATAAGTATTCCTCTCTACCTTTCGGCTAGTAGTGAGTCAACGCAGCATGTGATTTGGCATTCTCTTTGTCCGTTAGATATCAGTTTTTTAATCCAATGGCTAACATTTCATTCCAGCATGTGTACGAACAGGCCAACCACAAGTCCAATCGCGCATACACTATGTAGTCGCGCGACGAGCAGCCGCCGTTCATTTCTAAAACTTATGGGCAGATTTAGACCTTTGTTGTTTAAATATAAAATGAATTATTATTATTTTAATATTTTTTAATATTTTTATTATTATGGAGAAAGTGTTTTCTTATAAATACTTAAGAATTGATATTCATCACAAGTTCAAGTGGAACTATAGCATTAAGAAAATGATTAATGGAGGATGAAAAACATATTTTGGTCTTGAAAATAATTAGAAAGAAGCAAACCCTATGATGTGGGATAAAAAGAAGCTCCTCTTTGAAAATTTAGTCACTCAAGTTATCTTGTATGGGTGTGACGTTTGAGGTTGCAGCATCTCTAGAGAATCCTGGAGAAAGATTGAGCAAATCCAAAAGGGTTTTATAACGTATAACCTCAAAATTAAAAGCAATACACCCTACCCTATTCTCCTTATGGAAGTGGGTCTTTCCCCTATCGAGAGCCTAGCTATGACTAGGCTCCTATTGTACAAGCACAAAATCATTAACATGGGAGACCATAGACTTCCTAAACTAGCTTTAAATTCCAGCCAAAACCACCTAAGGCTTAAGCAAGGTTGGTATAAAGATACCAGGGCTTAGTTAAATCTTTGGGAGATCAACGAAAATGTTGCATTGCAAAATATAAATAACATTAAAAATATTGTCACTTCTAAGTTTAAAGAGAAGATGTGGCGTGAGAAAGATTTAGAGGATAAAAGAAAGTTAAGATATTATAAGGAGGTCATCAACCCTACTCTAGAAGATCAAAAGTATCTCTCGGTTTTAACTAGTTCAAAGAAAAAAAATTAATATAGCCAAGTTAAGAACGAACTCTCATGAGCTTCATAGTGAAACTGGTCGTTGGACAATTCCTAAAACACCATGGGTAGAAAGGATCTACCATCTCTGTGACAATATGAACATTGAGGATGAAAAGCACTTCCTCTTAGAATGCCCTACGTACACCCACATTAGAGGTCAGTTTCATAATCTTTGTTGCGATCCCAACCTTCCTAGCCTTTTAAGTTGTCAAAATTATAGTGAGCTCGCGAGGCTTCTCTCCGAACTCTTTGAGCATAGAAACGCAATTTTAAAACAAACTAAGTAATTCATTTCTTTGGATCCGATAAACCAAAATTTGGTTTGAGTAGATGTTAACCACCACCATCATCATCATAAAAATAGAAATTTTGAAATTTCAATATATTTAAAAATTTGTAAAAATTTTCATATTACAAATCAATTTCAGAATATTTACTATAATAATAATATTTTTAACCTTTGACCCATCACAACTACAATATTAATATAATAATATTATTATTTAAAAAATTCAAACAATATTGTTTTTATATATATATTTTTGTTATTTAATTAGTCCATTATCACGCCGTTTCTTTTATTAGTAATCTTAACATAGACATATATCTTTGTTATTTAATTAGTTCATTGTCACGCCGTTTCTTTTATTAATTTTGGAGTATAGTTTCATTATTTAGATGGCTAAGCAAATAAACAAAGGTATACCCTTTCTAACCGACGATTTGCACCGATCGGACGACCGCGGTCGTCGGACGTGACCGCTCACGCGAGTGCGGTCGTCCGATCGGTGCAAATGGTCGGTTAGAAAGCCGACTCCATAAACAAAATCCAAATCCAATTAAAAAGAAAATTGATATTGCAAGCCAAGAAGAGGCGAGTGTGGATATATTTAAAGTGTATTTATGTCTTCACCGAGGCGCAATTGACAATGATATTGGGTCAAAATAACAAAAGAAAATAAGCTAATAAACAAAATATCTATCCAATTAAAGAAAATAAATGATCGAAGCTATGAGAGCTAGGTATTTGGATATAGTTAAAGTAAGTGTAGTTATTTTTCTATATTAGGAAAAAAAATTTAACCATGAGAACAATAATTTCTTAATAATATATCCAATAGCCTTCAAGTCAGATATATCAATAACTTGTGACTTAACAAGAGTCGAGATGTCCCAAAACTTATTTATCCCAGAAGGATCGAGACATCCCAAAACTTATCGAATGAGCCTTTATCCTAGAAGTCACCTGCCCTTTTAGTTAGCTATTTTTATTTTATTTTTGGTTACCAAATTACGAAAAAATAACTTGAGTTTTATTTGAAGAGCTGGTTTTTACTTTTGCTCATTTCTCGTTCTTGGAGGATATTTTTTTAGATGGCTAGTTGTGAACCTTCCATTTTGATGGGGCTGATGTATGGTCTTGGACACCTCTTGTTTTTATCATCCTCCTCTTGTTATCCTCTTCCATGGGCTTTTTAGTGCTTGTTCTTGTGTAGTAGACGCCATTGGGGCTTTTTAGTGCCTGTTCTTGTGTAGTAGACGCCATTGGTGTTTCTTGGTGGTATCTTAGTAGTTTATTGTTTTTCATGGTTTTTGCTTTATATGTACATTTATCTTTATAATTCAAAGTAAGGTGTTTTTTTTCATTATGGAAAAAGTTTAGTTATATGTTGAGCAAGTGGTTGATAGGTGTAATTGACAATGATATTGAGTAATGAGACGGATCCCCATTCTTGTTGAGTGTTTCCAAGTTGAAAGCAAGTATAAATTGTTGGTGGGAGTAGTCAGCAATAATGATGGATATCATTATTCTTCGTGTGATGTTGACTCATCATTATTCTTCTTGTGATGTTGATTTTTGTTGGGATATGGTTCTTCATACTTGATTTTGGTTACATAAATTAGGATTATAATCAGGGTTAAAAGATGCTCATGAGCATGTGGCAAGGTCAAAAGTGGTGAATGAAACTTATTTAGTTTAATTGGATGCCTTTGCGAATGGTATACGCCAATTTTAGTTCATAGTTGAAAATTGAGTAACTTTAAACAAAGTTTTCAAAAGATCTTTTATTAAACGTGGCATGATCGAAAGGTAAAGAGTATTTTATAATTCTATAAGCCATATTAATATTGCTTCCATTTTATTTGTGAAAAGGAAATCGCTCGTGAGTTTTCACTAAAGGTACATCTTGGAAGTGAACAATTTTGTATGGTGATATGTGCTATTTGGTATATAAGTATATGAATCAAAATTAAAAATATCAATATATAATTTTATTTTTTATTATTAAAATAATTATTATATTATAATAATAAATTAATATATCATTATGAAAAGTATTATTATATTCTAATTAATGTTGGAATTGATTCAAGTTGATAATCTAATTAACCTTAATAGTGCATAAAATCATGTTTTGATAATCTAATTAATCTTACTGGTGCATAAAATCATGTTTATACATATAATTTCAGACAAAGCTTCTGGCAAAAACATTTAGTTCGATATTCCATAACATCATGTACAAACATGTAATTCTCCATAAGCTTCTTCCCAGAAAATTTAATTCGATATGTTATGGATGAGTGTTCTTCGGGTTGAGTGTGATATATTATTGAGAAGGCGAATGAGTTTATGTTTAGTTCGGGTTGGAGGCATTTGCATGTTTTTTAGTCATAGATTTATATTCTTAAAGGGTGTTAAAAAACAATATTATATATTTAAACAAATATCATTAAATATTATCACGTGAAGGAATAAACTATGGCTATGTTCAAATAATTATAAATATTCAAATATAATTCCATTTGATTTAAACATTCTACACGTAAGTTGATTTATTTCAAGGGCACATTTATTTATATATAAATATAAAGTTCTTTTAAGCAAGTTGTTCACTTAGAGTAAATTTAAGGGCATAGATGAATTCAATTAAGATGCTCACATATCCATATACATTACTAGGGGCCATTTTATCCTAATACTAATAAAATGATATATCTATCCACATATATTAACAAATCCAAATCCAAGTTTACATAATTGATAAATCCTTTGTCCTAATATTTATTTTGTTTATTTATTTAGACAACCCAAACTAAAGAGACACTTGCTATGTGGACATATGGACATGTTTATGTATTTTGGGATATTATTTTTATGGTTTAATGTTGGGATGATGATAAGTATGTGAGTTCATTTAACATGCAAAGTAAAAAGTGGAAAGTCCGTACATGGATACCAACTCAAAACTATGTTGTAAATGTATAATAGATGTAAGGCATGGTAAAAATAAACATAGTATTTGAAAAGATGCATCGCATGCCCATAATGGTTGTTCAATGACATGATTATAAGAACAATAATTGCATAGCATGGCTTATTGAGGCATGTCTTCATTCTTTGCCCCTTTCACACTTAAAATTTCAATTTTCAAGCTGCAATCCTACACTTAACATACCAAATGAAAATACCAAATTTGATTCCCAACATAATTGGAGTCAAACTTGATCATTCTCAGTCCTTCTGTTGGTACCATATTTGTTCCATCAAAATTTTAGTTTTCAGCAGTGCGCATACAATGAGGGATCTTGGTTCTCGCTGCCAAAATACCCAAATCCATGAATTTTGGTATCAACCTGGTAAATTTCTTATTGCCTCAAATTTTCATCTTGGTTGTTGGATGTAAAGGCTTCATTTAATGGTGAAGGAAAGGGTGTAATGTTTATGGTATTTGAATATGCAGATTTCAATTTTTTTTTTAAGGACTATTCAGAGCTATATGTACCAACTATGTAAGGGTATTTCCTATTGTCATAGTCACGGGGTGCTCCACAGATCTTGGACTTGGAAGAGCTTTCACAGTTCCCATCAAGAGCTATACTTTTGAGGCTGTTACTCTTTGGTACAGAGCTCCTGAAGTGTTGTTGGGTGCAAAGCGCTATTCTATGGCATTAGACATATGGTTTCTTGGTTGTATCTTTGCTGAACTGCAAGCACTTTTTCTCGGAGATTCTCAAATACAAGAGCTTATAAGCATATTCAGGTTGCTAGAAACTCACAAGTCATTAAGTTCATGAACTACACGTCGAGCAGTGTGGAAAACAAGTTTCAGGATAAAGTACTTTATGCATCGGGGACATATGTCCTAGACATACCCCTGCCATTCAATGCCCAATTCAAGCATTCATGGAAGAGACCTAGGCTATAATTTAAAAGTTTGAGAAATTCCATTTTGCAGCAGAATATGAGACGGTAAGCATTTGGTAAAACACACATCAGGATGACATTACAAAGGATAAGCTCAGGCTCTCAGAAGTCTTATTATATGGAGTGTAGTGCAGAAATAAAAAACTAGATCCAAATTCTATTCAATGTCAATACATAAAGTTTATATATCCCATGAGATTTCTGTTAGCCAAAATTCCGATTCTGAACAAATGCGGAATAAAACTATAAAACATAATCGAAATAGGAATTCCCAATAAATCATACCTCCAGTGATTGATGCTACTGAACTTGCTGTAGAAGATTTCCCTGTTCCACAAGGTTTAGGTTCCTGTACGACGCTTCCAAGGTCTGCTTTCTCCCTCTTGATGGTGTAAAAATGAAGGGGATTGAGATAGTGAGCTTGGGGACCAACGGGGGTTTTAAATAGCCAAGCTCCCATCAAGCTTTTGATGGCTATGTGTCGTATGTTCCACAAATCTAGGTGATGGACCACTCCAAAAGCTCCCACCAAGAAAACGTTTGCCAAACCAAATGAACCATTGGAGATCTTGAGGAGCCATTGAATGGATGATGAATCGTCGGCCCTGCTGAATGGACGCGGGAGCTTACATTCTCCCACTTGGTCCATACTTCCAAACTTAATGTCTCATCTTAAAACCTATGGACAATCTGTATTAAGTAATAGATACAAGAATCATGGCGATAAGTCCTCTTATTACAAGTATTACCTTTCATGTATCACTATGTATTTATTGCTATTAATTTATGTGGCAACAATTTCTTAATGAATAAACCTTATGTGTATTCTTGGTCCTCATAGATGAATTTTCTCAAATTAACTTAAGGTGCACATATGTATGAGAAAAAACAGCAAAGTAATTAAGAATTTTATTAAAAATAACATTGTCCATACAATGAGAAACTACATAATGGAACCAAGTCCCATATTCATTACATGATCCTTGAATTTAAACGATGGCATGCCCTTAGTCAAAGGATCAACGATCATCAACTCAGTGCTGACGTGCTCAATGACCACTTTCTTTGCTTTAACACGTTCCCTGATGGCTAAATACTTAATGTCGATGTGTTTATTTCAACTCCCACTTTTGTTGTTTTTAGCCATAAAAACAGCAGCTGATTTGTCGCAATATATTCTCAATGGCTTAGAGATAGAATCCATAATTCTAAGCCCAGAAATGAAACTCTTAATCCATACACCATGTAAAGTAGCCTCAAAACAGGAGACGAACTCAGCTTCCATAGTGGAAGTGGCAATCAAGGTCTGCTTGGCACTCCTCCATGATCAGCTCCACCAGCCATCATAAAAATGTATCCTAACGTTGCTTTGCATGAATCAACACATCCAGCAAAGTCAGAATCTGAGTAGCCAATTACTTCCAAATTGTCCGTCCATCTATACATAATCATGTAGTCTTTAGTTCCTTGAAGATACCTCATTACTTTCTTTGCAGCTCTCCAGTGGTCTATACCTGGATTACTCTGATATCGTCCCAACATTCCCACAACAAATGCAATGTCAGGTCTTGTGCAGACCTGAGCATACATTAGGATTCCGACAGCAGAAGCATATGGAATGTTCTTCATTTGTTCCCTTTCAAGGTCGTTCTTCGGGCATTGATTCAAATTGAACCTATCACCCTTCACAATGGGAGCTATACTTGGTGAACAATCCTTCATCCGAAATCTCTCTAAAATTTTATTAATATAGGTTTCCTGAGATAGACCTAAGAGGCCTCGAAATCTGTCTCTATGGATCTTAATGCTAATGACATAAGATGCCTCACTCATGTCCTTCATATCGAAATTTTTAGAGAGGAATTGTTTCACTTCATGCAGCATACCCTTATTATTGGTTGCTAGCAAAATGTCATCCACATATAAAACAAGAAAACAAATTTTACTCCCACTAACTTTCAGATATATACATTGATCCATAATGTTTTCTTCAAAACCAAAAGAAGAAATTATATTATGAAATTTCAAATACCATTGGCGGGATGCTTGTTTTAAACCGTATAAGGATTTCTTGAGCTTGCAAACTAATTGCTCACCATCACTAGAGGGGAATCCTTCAAGTTGTTTCATGTAAACCTCCTCCTCTAGATCTCCATTTAGAAAATCCGTTTTCACATCCATTTGATGCAACTCCAAGTTGAAATGGGCTACTAATGCCATAATAACGCACAAGGAATCTTTCTTAGATACAGGAGAGAAAGTCTCCGTGTAGTCGATTCCTTCTTTCTGAGTGAATCCTTTAGCAACAAGTCTAGCCTTGTATCTCTCAATGTTGCCTAATGAGTCTTTCTTTGTCTTAAAGACCCATTTACATCCAATGTATTTTGTACCATTAGGAAACTCAACAAGATCCCAGACTTCATTACTCTTTATAGAATTCATCTCTTCCTTCATGGCATCGTACCATAATTCTGATTCTTTGCAATTCATGGCTTGTGAAAAGGACTCGGGATCACTTTTCGGCTCCAACGTTAAAGTCAGATTCTTGTAGATACACAACATAATCATCAGGAATTGTTGATCTCCTTGGTCTAGTAGATCTTCTTAATGTTGTATCACTATCTTCTTGAGAAGTATGTGGTTCAACTCGTTGTTCAAAAGTGCTCGGAAACTCTTGAACTACCTGATCTACTAGAATGTTGTCAGCAGCTTGTGGAACTTCGACAATTGGTTGTTCAACACCAGTTTGTACTTGAGGGGTGCTGTGAACAATAACCAATCTATCACTTGAGGTGGAAGGTTGAGATTCTGAATGATCCTTCTCAGAAACTATGTTCCTAGTTAGATCGCTCCCACTGATCAAGTCATTTTCAAGAAATTTTGCATTTCTTGATTCCACAATCCTAGTGCTGTGAGATGGACAGTAAAATCTGTAACCTTTAGACCTTTCAGCATATCCAATGAAATACCCACTAATGGTCCTTGGGTCCAGCTTCTTTTCTTGTGGATTATATATTCTCACCTCAGACGGGCATCCCCAAACGTGCATATGTCGCAAACTCGGTTCCCAACCTTTCAATAATTCAAATGGCATTTTAGGAACAACCTTGGTTGGAACTCAGTTTAATATATACACTGCCATATTAAGTGCTTCAGTCCACAAGGATTTAGGAAGATTGGAGCTGCTAAGCATACTCCACACCATGTCCAATAAAGTTCGGTTTCTTCTTTCTGCTACACCATTCTGGTCGGGTGAATTAGGCATGGTGTATTGGGCAACAATCCCATGCTCTCAAAGAAATTTAGCGAATGGCCTAGGTGCTTGTCCATCTTCTGTGTATCTACCATAATATTCTCCACCTCTATCTGATCTCACAATCTTAATTTGCTTGCCGCATTATTTCTCTACTTCAGCCTTAAATATCTTAAAGGCATCTAATGCTTCGTCCTTTTTATGAAGCATGTAGAGATACATATATTGTGAGTAATCATCTATAAAAAGATGAAGTATCTCTGACCATGTGAGTCCATCTCTGGACTACATATATTAGTATGTATGATCTCTAATATGTCCGAACTCCTATTGGCACCTTTCTTTGACTTGTTGGTTTGCTTTCCTTTTATGCAATCCACACAAGTCTCAAAATCAGTGAAATCTAGAGTATTAAGTACTCCTTCATTTACCAATCTTTTAATTCTTTCTATGGAGATATGACCTAACCTCCGGTGCCATAATTTAGAGGAATATTCATTAATAACACATCTTTTAGTGCCAGTGTGAACATGCATTGAATCATAAGTGACATTGTTTTGTAAATTAGTGCAGTAAAGATCATCAGACAAAATACCATTCCCAACATAATCAGATTTATAAAATAAACTGACGGATGTTTTTGCAAAGTTAAAGGAATATCCAAAATGTACAAGTCTTGAAACTGAAATAAAGTTTCTAGAAAAACTTGGAACATAAAAGACCTTTTCTAATTCTAAAACAAA
>LPNX010472469.1:124724-241697 GCA_001517045.1 Pseudotsuga menziesii
AGGGTGTGGAGGATGTACTGCACTAGGAAAGACTCTGATATTTCAACCTCGAGTTTCTTCAATTTAGCCACAGTGTCCCTCCTTTGCATGATGTGCTCGCACACACCTTTCACACTGGTGAGCCTTAGGGATGATAAATTCATGATTAGGGTGCTTGCTAGTGCCTTGTCTGAAGTGACGAATTGATCATCAATGGAGTTTAGCAAATCTCGAACCCTTTCATGCTGATCAACTGAACCATGAATACCAGCTGAAATTCTGGTCTTAATGAACATCATGCTTAAATGATTAGATTGCTCCCATCGCTCATAAAGCGCGATGTCCGCTGCAGTGCTGGTATTGGTGAGTGCTAGTGGTTCATCTTTCCTAATAGCATAATCCATGTCCATCCATCCCAAATGAAGGAGAATTCTCTCCTTCCAGACCTTATAGTTATCTCCCTTAAGTTCAGGGATATCACAACGAATTTCAGATAAATTTGCAGGTTGTACAACTGCATAAAAATAAAGATCACATGCTTACGTTAAAATTGAGACCAAATAAAATTTCATGTTTTACCAATGTAAATTCATGCTTTAAGATTGAATCTAATGACATAAAAATTGCCTGTGGGCTAAATTTTTAATTCAAGCAGATTCAAATATTCTTCATGATAAAACTATTAATTCATAATTCCTGTGGGCAAGTTATGAATAATTCAATATTTTATCCTAATTAATTACATAAATATAATTAAAAAATCCTGTGGGATAAAAATTATTATATTTAGTATAATTAATTACAATTAATGTCTAAACTTTCTTTATGTGATCCTAAACAAAAATATAATATTAATTAATTAGAGATGCTATGGCTATTCTCTAATTAAATATCATATAGATCACTAGACATTATTAACAGATCTGAATGAGGAGAAGCTAAGAAATTTAAACTCCACTGTCAGTTCCAGAATTTAAAACATTTTTCAATATTTATATATCTGTCTATAAGCCCATATACTTCAAGAATGCGTTCACCAAAATGCTACTTGATAAAATATACAGAACTTAGAGACATGCAGCTTCAACAATGTATAATGTAGCTTCAACAATAGATATGGTATAGTTGGACAAAAACATACCTCAAAGGGTTAACCAAACAATCCTGAAATAATAATGGAAACTTCAAACCCTTGTTGCAATAAAAGACAGTCTTTAGGACAGTCCAACAACACCTTTCAAAATGCAGAAGCAGAAGCATTTGCTCAGTTGGTGACAGTAACTGAGCAAATGGTATCAGTTGATGCCATACACCTAAGAAAGGTAGATATGGACACCGTACAACTACAGTCATAAAGCACACATGTTAACATATCATAATATTAAGTTAGGAAAGTGGAACTTGACCATCCATCCAATTATAATAAGAATAAATAACAATAAGTATTCCATTGCTAAAGTTTATCCCAGTGAAAAAGGTAAACAACTAAATAGATATAATAGTATTTAGTTAATTAAAATGCTGCTAGAGATAACCGATGCTTCATAATAACTTCTAGCATGCATCTGAATGGATAAAATGAAATATCTATATTATGAACTGTTAGGCTAGTTCACTCTGTTTTAAGCACTGGGTAATCCTCTATCCAATATCCAAGTAAGGTTTGATCGCCATCTTTGCACTATATTCCATCTAACTTGTGATCGACAATCTTGAAACCATGTTTTTAGAAGTGCTTGATCATTGATCAAATTGATGCATGATGGCCATTATTTTGGAAAGAAACCAAAAGGCAACATTTCCGTTCAAACGCAATTAAATTTAATAACCCAAAAAAACCAATCCATGGATCTACCGGCCATGGGAGGGGAGACTGAATACGTTGGTTGCGTAGACACTCTAATAATTAGATACAATAAGACCATTGTAAGACACAATCAATGCATATCAAGCTTTGGTAGATCTCAAGAAATCAAGGAGTCATTTGCAAACTATAGAATAAACATTGTTTAATACTTGCTCACCCAACCAAAGGAAATATCCCACGCATACCCAAAAAACAATGTGCAGTATACAAAATAAACATTGCATAATATAACAAAATCAAGGCAGATCTCATGCAATCAACATTGCTTCAGATTGTAGGTGCATATACTTTTGTAGACGCAGATCAAAAAAATATATTGAAAAACCATAGGCATAAACTGTAAGTTAGATCTACCCTTACTCAGAATCGCAGGTAAACATATTAAGTTTCAGGCACAAAAAGAATCGTAGGATATACACACAGAGGAAACCCTATAGTGGCGACTCCATACAGAACACCAAGGCAGAGATAACGGGCTCTGATACCAACTGTTAGCCAAAATTCCAATTCTGAACAAATGCGGAATAAAACTATAAAACAAAATCGAAATAGGAATGCCCAATAAATAATACCTCCAGCCATTGATGCTACTGAACTTGCTGTAGAAGATTTCCCTATTCCACAAGGTTTAGGTTCCTGTACGACGCTTCCAAGCTCTGCTTTCTCCTTCTTGATGGTGTAAAACTGAAGGGGATTGAGATAGTGAGCTTGGGGACCAACATGGGTTTTAAATAGCCAAGCTCCCATCAAGCTTCTGATGGCTATGTGTCGTATGTTCCACAAATATAGGTGATGGACCACTCCAAAATCTCCCAACAATAAAACGTTTGCCAAACCAAATGAACCGTTGGAGATCTTGAGGAGTCACTGAATGGATGATGAACCGTCGGCCCTGCTGAACGGACGCGGGATCTTACCATTTCCATACAGTTGGTTTGTATTGTATTCATCAAAGCAAAGATATAAAAGGAGGTTCCTCGCATTCACATTATCAAAGTATCTAAACTCGCCAAAGGAAAGGCGCACAGGTTGCCAAAGAAAGATTAATGGAGGAGATCGTACAAAACATTGGTAATGATTACAGAGTATATCAAGTGTGATTACATTATTATTGCAAGATCAATCGAATTGGTATATGTTCCACGGAACAACCAAGAAGGACGCATTTGTCCAAATTTAAAACCTTCGCGTGTCAATTACCCGCAAGTTCAGCCTTATGAAGACTGGTGTCAATTAAACTAATAAATGATGCAAATGGTAGACTTTTTATGTTCAATATACAAAATCAGCAGTTAACCAAAGTTCCAAAATCCCGGGATGGTATTGATCATTTATGCACAGGAAATCGATTGGTGGCAGATTATTACAAGGGAAGAGGACTAGATTCGCTTCTTTAAGTATGAGGTGGCCTTCTGATTCAAATCCATGAAATTTCACTCAAAAAAATCTCTCTCTAGCAGTCTCACGATGCCTTGTAACAATTAAAGATTGCCTTTAGTTGTATGTTAAATCTTATCCGAAGAAGTTGGTTATAGCTCAGAAATTGTAATCATTATAAATTAGATAATTGATATGGGAAAAGGGGGAGGTTCCATCCTGAGAGGCTGTGTGTGTCTCATTGTAAGGGTTGATTCATTTATCAGTCTGATTGCCAGTTTATAATTTCTTTTCGCACAAATATGGTTATCCTTGTAATCAATTTTATGATGGGTAATGTTATTATCCTAGTTTCTCATTGTATATGCCAATGTCTATGATTCTTTATACAAAATGTTTTTCTGTCTAAAAATATCATTATGTATATGATTAACTGTTTGTAATCATATAATACTTTATTTACTAGTTCATATCTTATTTAATCATCTTTGCTTATCTTTTCTCATATGCTTATAGGTTTGTATTTTAGGATTATTATTCATCCACCCTTTTAAGTTCCTCTTCTGCTATTAAAAATCCAAATTATTTAATTCGAGGTTCCTAAATTTTGTGCTAAGCAGTCGGTACAGACTTTAGGACCAACACCTTCACCAAGCTAAATGTTGGTCGCCAAATATTCCATTGTGTATCTCTTGTCTTAATCGATTACTTATCTTGATCCAGTTTCATAGTTTCCTAGTTGTAACGACCTCCAACTTTGGAACCTCTTTTTCTTATTGGTTGTAATATCCTGATTTTGACCCTATTGCATTAAAATTGTACATGATGTAAATATCGTTATTAAATCATGGTGAGGAGCTCAAGGCCAAGGCCATGCCATCGATTTAGCGTTTTATGTATCGGAAATTAAAATCGATGGCTATGGTTCTCGTGCTATCCAGGAAGAATATAAATTGAGACACCATGTAAATATGCAATTTAATAAAATACCCACAACTAGCTATGCAATGCAACAAGAGATGGGGGCATGATTTTCACAAGGAATAGGGAGGGACATTATTCAAACCCTTGAGCCAATAGTGTTAAGCCAAATGTCAATGAGAGGGTCCATAAACTCTCAACTACCCATTTTGACTTATGCACCCAATCATTTAATTCTTCCAAGAGTTGGTTGAGGTAGTTAATGCATTGGGAATGAAGAGGTATGGCAATCAATTTCATGTATGGGCAAGCCATCAATTTTGGGAAATCGTATTTTTGCTTGCAGGGCAATAAAACACACATAAATGTGTGCCCAATCGATTCCTCACCCACAAGTTTCACTTCCTCACGCAGCTGGAGCTAGCTGGGGCATTTTATTCACGTTTTTCTACATCTTCCTTCGTCTTTCCCTGGCTGAAAATCCATTTTTGTGTTGCACAGTGGATGGGAAGGAGAGATTCATGATTTGGGGGTTTATAGAGCTCGTTTCTGCCCCTATAAGACAATAAACATTTTCTGAAATCAAATTCACTCTCCCATGGTTGATTCCCCATCTACCATTTCGTTTTTGGTTTCCCACGACTTCTGAGACCAATGGAAACCCCATCTTGGGCATCCCACAACCAAAACATTTTTCTTCATACCTAGCACTTGTGTTTTCTTGTTATGTGCATCCTTGTTTTGGTCTGAATTGTTAAGAGTGGAAGAGGACCAGAATTGGCTTGATAAACCTAGTGAAGAGAGGAACCTCACAAAATATCAAGAGGGGTTGGCTACTCTTCTATGCACACCTTGAAGAACACTAGAAGGGAAGGTATGGCCTGAGGGACTGTGTAGTAGTGAAGGGAATACTTCCTTGTGTTGGGTGTGTAGGTATTGTGGAGACCAAGCTCTGTGGTTGAGCTCACTAGCTTCGCAATTCTTCCTTTCCACTGCCTTAGCGGCCTAATAAACCCAATTGTGGATTGGCTTGGCTAAACCTTGGTATGTTTTTGGCTATGTGTGAGCCTGATGTTCCATTTTTCCTTGTAGAAAGCATGCCCATCGTAAGGTTGGAAGTTGTGCTGAGATATTGATGAGCACAATTGGCCTATGGTTGGGTGGAACGTTGCAGCAACATAGCTAGTTTCTCGAGGAAACTCATTTTCAAGATAAGTAATCTTTGTATTGATTCCGCAATGTATTGTTTTCATAATTATTATGAATTTATTGAATGAGATTTACTTCCGTTGTATTTTCTTGTATTATACATTTGCATATGTCTTTTACTGTTAATGCATTTTGCTTATGTTCATGGGGCTAGATGCTCGGTTATAGCATAGCAACGTCATACCCTCTCCATCACGTTGGATCGATGAGAGGGGAGAGGACGTGACATTGGCCTTGCACTACATGGCCATATAACTAGGGATGAAAATTTGAAAAGTGAAAGCAAAGAACTCCCCGTACAATTTACCATCTATGGTCGCATTTTATTTCAATTCCAACCAACGATTTCAATTCCTTTCTTGAATTATAATAGACTGAACTAATTTTATATAATCCATTATGTTCCTTCATTAAATACAAAGGCCTTACAAAAAATGACATTTTGTCAAAATGGGAAACTATACAAAATACCTACTGTGCATGGCACGTTGATCACATCCCTGCACCCATTCCCAATAAAACATCATCTAGACATGACGATACCAATCATTACATACATCCTGACATGAATATGAATGAATGACAAGTTTTTTCAATATTAGTCACTACATGCAATATCCAAATTAATGAGCTTGGCATGCTTGGACTACAATATTTTGACACTAACCATACATGGAATCACCTAGAATTTTCAATAGATACATTAGAGACTGCAACAAACTACATTGACAATAATTGAAGGAATGGGGAAGTAATACAGGATAACACTCCCCTACTTACTTCTACAAATACATTATCTCACAATCAACAACTTACATGTGACATGGTCTTACAATAATCACAAGTACAAGGAACAAAAAAGTCTTGAAGGATGATCATCCAAGGAACTGCAAACATAAGTAAATCCTATATTATAAGAACCATAAAAATGCATTATCTTCTCAAGCAACGTTTTTCCATATCCCACTACTACTCCTCGCCCCAATTGGAGTTGCAATGTTTAACATACATGCAACCTCTATATATGCATGGCTTCAAATTCCTATAAAGGACATGAATCCTTTACATGGACATGCCCTATCAATGTTCCAAGAAGAGATAAAACATATTCAACACATTCTCATTGATGAGATAAGCTTCATAAGGCCTAAATTGTTTTTGTATAATGAGAGTCACTTGTGTGAGTGTTTACAAGGTAAAAACGATTACTCATTCAACAATCGGTCAATAATTCTTGTCAACGATTTGGTCCAACTCCCACATGTGATGGACAAACCTATATATGTAGGAGCAATGCTAGCAAAGTGTGTATGGATAGACTTTATCCCTATAATCATTTCGGAAATAGAATTTTTTCAAAGGGGCACTGTTGTCACCCAACTTCGTTTATAATAGCTATTGACAAACATCCACAATGCTACACCAACCTTGGAAGACTCGATCCTCCTAAAGTCTAGGACTACTAGATTCTTATCAACAAAGGAGAATCTAAGATTTTACTCACACTTAAAATTGCAAGCCTCAATTCCTACACTTCCCCTACCAAATGAAAATATGAATGTTGATTTACACTATAATTATAGTCAAACTTCATCGCTGCTCAACCCTTTATTGCTTTACTCATATATATGTATACTTTATCGCATGAAAAATTAATATAAATTTCATTTACTTTCCATTAATTACATGGATTTCTATTTATTGCTTATTAGTACTTGCAATCAATATTTCATTTTCATCAACTACTATACCTATCATAGATTCACTAAAATTGCTTTCAACATGTAAAATTATATTATTTGCATATACACAACTTTCAGTCATTTTACAACATGTCAAAGTTCTCTTCGGTGTTTCATTTCCCCTAAGCAAGGGAAATGAAACACTGAAGAGAATTTTGATATGTCGCAAAATGAGAGAAATTTGTGTGTATGTAGATAATATAATTTTGTGTTGAAAGCAATTATAAAGAATCTATGGTTGCGATAGCAGTGGATGAAATTGAAATGAAAACTTTGTTGCAAGTACTAATAAGCAATAAATACAAACCCATGTAATAGATGACAAGTAAAGAAATATACATTAATTTGTCATACGAGAAAGTATACATATGTGAGTAAAACAATAAAGGGCTAGGTAGTGTTTAATTTTGGCTCTAGAGTGTAGGGATTGAGGGTTGCAATTTTTAGTGTGAAGGGACAAAGAATAAAGGTGTGCCTCTTCCTTTTCTCAAAGTGAGACATATGGAGTGTCTTTCTTATTTGAATAGCATTTGAAGGAGAATAATGGTGCAATTTTCATTCCTTCTAATGTTGTAGTGTGTGACATTGCATTTGAATTCAAGCCTTGATGTTTAGTGTTACCAATGTCAATGGTTGACTTTGTTAATGTCAATCTTTGGGATTTTTGGATATTCAATGCCCAAGCCATCTTGAGGGGGATTGGTTTCTAGTTACTACAATTTAAGAGTGGAATTGGTGTATGTTTTGGTTGAGATTAGTCCCATGGAGTTCCAATGTAATTATCAAATTCCATGAGAACATAGGCTAGTAACTTAGGAGGGCTAAATCCATGTGTACACAATTACTGTGAAGTGCTTACTTTATGGGAAAAGGAAATGTCATTGCATCCTTATGCTTTTGATGCACATCCAATTACATTGAAATTTTGTGGTATTTGGATGCATTTACAGATATTTTCCATAGTTGTAAATATGCATTGTGGTTGATTGAAAATGCTCGAGAGTAGTGGTTACTAATTGGAAGCATTTGAAGAAATTTGACAAAAATTGGAAGCAATTGATGAGATTTAACAAAAATGCAACCCCAAGCATATTTTTTTGGCTATTCACAACTAGCTCAAAGTCTATTAGAAGTAATAAATTGAAATATTTGGAAAAGATCTCATCATCATGAGGACAACATTTCATTGAGAGAATTTGGGAAATCTAGCAAAATTTAATGCAACATATAGGGCTTAATGATGTGAGGCTAATCACTCTAATAAAATAAGTATCCAATAGTGTGCAAATGCATAAAAAGAATTTCCGTTAGTTTGCACAACACCTGAAGCTATATGTATTTGCTTGTAATGGGATGGACTATTGTAAACCAATTCAAGCAAGAGTAAGTAGAAATTGATAGATATTTGAAGATAGATATTTTGAAAACTAATACATAGTTTATTAAAATGGAAAATTTTGAAGATTAAAAAATGGATTTATTTTCTAGTTTGTTTCCCACCATTTTACCTTGAACATGTTCATTAATTACCATTTGTCGTTTCCCACCATTTTTATTTGAATGGATTATGTAATGGTATGAATCCCAAACATAGATTGATTAAATATGTTATTGATTTGAATGGATTATGTAATGGTATGAATTTATCATTTTAATGATTTAGTGAATGACACGCCTTCAAAGAAATCACTTGGGATTATGAATTGTGTTGAAATCAACTCAAATGAAAATGCAAGGTCATTTCATTATAGGAGCAACACTTCTTAGAGAACAAGGAGCGTTGAGCTCCAACGATACCAATTTATTCCCTTGGAGGGACGAAAATAAACATGAAAACATTAATCAACACCATGTTGCTAATCGTCACCAATGTGTTTAGGTGTATGCAGCTCTCAGCAACTGGTCTAGACAATTATACTGCCAACGCTTGGAATGATTGAATAAAAAGTTTTTGAATAAAACATATAGCATATGGTGTTTCTTTTATTTGAGAAGTATGTAATATATATATAATTTTGTGAAAAAGGAAGGTAATATCATTATTGCATTGGGGGATTTGACTAGATTTAGTAACCCTACTTTTTGACTATTTCGAATGGCATCCTTATGCATTCGAATCTCTCATGTAATTATATATTGCAGCAGCCTATGACTTCATAAGGTTGGCTATTGTACACTTATTCAATATAGATTAGTGTTATGCTCCAATTTCAGTCTCCTTTGTGTGTAAATTTGCATGTTTGATTAGCAATTTTGTGAGTGCGATTGTTCTATCACTTGGGTTCAATTTGCACATGGTATCAGAGCCTTTGTAGATCAATTTCTCTCCTTCCATATTGCTATTGCAGGTTCGACATCTTGATTGGGAGCGCATTCTGCTGGTTGAAGGGCACAGTTCAGAGCTATGGATCAATCTCAGAAGATCATCTTGACTCCATTTAATTTCTTTGAATGGAAAGTAGAGATGGAGATACTGTTGAGAGCGAAGGGTCTCTACAGGGTGACTATGGAAACTGAGGCAGAGCCCAATGCAGCTGCAGAGAAAATTAAATGGCATAACAGGAGGGATGAGGCCTATGGTCTTTTGTGTTTGAGCATATCAAGAGACCTCCTCTTCCATCTTGATGGATTGACATCACCTAATGAAGTGTGGGAGAATCTTGTAGAGATTTTTGGTAAGACAGATGAGATGAGAGGACATCAAATCAAGAATGAATTGATCTCTTTGAGTCCCAGGAGCTTCGAATCCCTGCAACTCTACTTTTCCAAGTTTAAAGCCCTTGTTTTGCAGCTAAAACAGTGTGGAATTGAAAAGGAGGAAGAGCAGCTAGTTTTGGCCATACTCTTGAAGCTTGGCCCTGACTATTTAGTGTTTGTTTCGACCTTCCATGCCACAAAAGTGACAGCTCGAGCCTAGAAGATGCCTAAGCTTGTAGAGTTCATGGAATCCCTTACACAAGGACAAGATAAACTGGTGATGATGGGCACCATCAAACCTTCCAAAGACCAAGATTTGGTTGTTGGAGATTCAAGGGTGGATTCAAAAGGAAAGAAGAAAGCTAAGAAGCCACTTGAGCAAAAGAGAGACAAGAATAAGTCTTAAGAGGAGCCCCAAGGCTCCAAGAAGAACTTCCAGAAGAAGAAGAACAAAGGAGAAATGAGCAAGTGCACATACTGCAGTAAGGGATATCATCCTAAAAGCTCCTTCATGAAGAAGCAAATTGACATGTTGACCCAACTCCTAGAGAATAATAACATCTCCCCTCATGATTGCTCAAAGAAGAGGGAAGGAGGATCAAATTCAGAGGATAGAGAGAGATTACATGCTTTGGTTGCTGGCACATCAAGCTCACCTAGCTTCATCATAGACTCTGGAGCTTCAAGACATATGGTTTCGACCAAGGAGGCATTCTCCTCTCTTGACATGTCGAAAGGTCCACCAATAGTGCCAGGAGATGACTCTCTCATTGACAGTTTGGGGAAAGGAAGGATTGATCTTGACCATGGTAAGTTCAATAATGCATTGTATGTTCCAGGTCTTTCCTCTAACATCTTGTCAGTGTATCATATGAGTCACACAGGGTCTCCAAATAAGGTCATCTTCTCCTCTGATGATGTTGAGATCACAGAGATCTCGAATGGTAAATTCATTGCAAAAGGAGTTGTAGATCACACTTCGAAGGTATACATGTTCTCACATTTTCTACCCTACTCAAACCCCTCTGCCCTTCTAATTCATGCTAATGAGGCAAGCAAGCTTTGGCATGAAAGATTTGGCCATCTTAACTATAAGTATCTTTCTAATCTAAGTGAAAAAAAATGTTCATAGGGTTACCAAATATTAAGTTTTCCAAGGGAGTCTATCAAGGTTGTATCCTAGGAAAACACCCAGAGCATAAATTTGAGAGAGCTAGTCATGAGAGAACCTCTGCACCTCTTGAGTTGATCCATGGTGATGTTGCTGGTACATTTCCTCATATGTCAATGAGTTAATCCAAATATGCATTGACCTTCATAGATGAATTTTCCAGGTATTGTTGGGTTTACTTCCTAAAGCATAAGTCTGAAGTTTTTGGCCTCTTCAAAGTCTTTAAGGCCTTGGTTGAAAACCAGTCTGGGAGGAGACTCAAGATCCTCAGATATGACAATGGTGGCGAGTATTTCAAGTCTGATTTCATTCAATATTGTGAGGATGCAGGTATTCAGATGCAACATTCAATCCCTTACACACCACAACAAAATGGTGTTACTGAGAGAAAGAACAGATCATTGAAGGAGATGGTAACCTGTATGATGGAGGCTAAGACTTTGCCACCAAAGTTTTGGGCCGAGGCTATAAAATATGCATCCTATATCCAAAATAGGGTGCCTCATAAATATCTTGATGGTATGACTCCTTTCGAAGCTTGGAGTGGGCACAAGCCAGATGTGACCCATTTCAGGATTTTTGGCTCCAAGGCTTGGGCTAGAATTCCAACTGAAAAGAGAAAGGCTTTGCAGCCCCAAAGGAAAGAGTTCCTATTTGTTGGGTATTCTTAAGATTCAAAAGGGTACAAGCTGATAAACTTGAGCACAAACAAATCCTTCATTGAAAAGAGTGTTCAGTTCCAAGAACAACCTTTAGCAGCAGTTGAAGTTGGAGAGTCTTCTTCACCACAAGAACCATTGAATGTCAGTGAAGATGCAAATGAGTTTGCTGATTATGATATGTCTGATAATGATGATTTAATTGCATATCCTAATAGTCTTACAAGACCAAAATGGGAAGCAAAGACCATTCATGTAGCTGGGGAACTAGCTGGAAATCCTAGTGATCCTAGGAGGACTAGATCTCAATTTGAGAGTGCTCTGTGTATGAAATATCCTTTGTTTGTAGAGAAGTGCTATCTGATGGTTGAATCAGATCCACAGACATATGAAGATGCAACACATGATCCAATATGGAAAACAGCCATGAAAGAAGAATTCAGCTCACTCCAGAAGAACAACACTTGGGAACTGGTTGGTATTCCCCCAAGGAGGAAGCTAGTTCAATGTAAGTGGGTTTTCAAAACTAAGTTTGTTACTGATGGTTCACCTTTGAAATCTAAGGCCAGATTGGTAGCCAAGGGCTACTCACAGGTACATGGTATTGACTACAATGAAACATTTGCACCAGTGGCAAAGATGGACTCTATCAGGCTAGCCTTAGCCATTGTAGCTTCAAAGCAGTGGGAGATACATCACATGGATGTGAAGTGTGCTTTACTGAATGGATATATCACTAAATATATTTACATGTAGAAACATCAAGGGTTTGTTACTAATCCATTTTTTGTGTGCAGGCTAAAGAAATCATTGTATGGGCTTAAGCAAGTCCCCAGGGCTTGGTATGCCAAGATTGATGGCTTTCTGCTGTCATTGAATTTTGTTCGATGCAAGTCTGATCCTAATGTTTATTTGAAGCTGATTCATGGTTCTTTGATGATTATTGTATTTTATGTGGATGACCTTCTGATTACAGGAAGTTCAAAGAAAGAGATTGCCTCCTTGAAGGATGCAATGAACCATGCATTTTCTATGACTGATTTGGGGTTGTTGAGCCAATTCTTGGATATCGAAATTGCTCAATCCCAACATGGAATAAAATTAAATCAGTCCAAGTATGCTTTAGATTTACTAAACAAGTTCAACATGAAAGTTTGCAAGCCAAGCAAGACTCCCTTCCTTTCAGGAGTTAAGCTTGAAGAAGCAGGTTCTTCTCCTATGGTAAATAATACACTTTATAGGCAGTTGATTGGGTGTTTGCTTTACCTTACACACACTCGACCTGATATTTCTTATGCAGTAAGTATGGCTTCAAGATAAATGGATCAGCCTCATGAGATCCATTGGAGAGAAGCCAAAAGGATCCTTAACTCTGTTCAGGGAACAAGAACTCATAAGATCTTCTACAAAGCTAAATATGATCTCGATTTGATTGTGTTTACTGACATTGATTGGGCAGGTGACAACACAGATCGAAAGTCAACATCAGGATATGTGTTCATGCTTTTTGAAGGACCAATCATCTGGTTAAGCAAGAAACAGAGTGCCATAGCACTCTCATCTACAACAGCAGAGTACAAAGGAGTTGTAAATGCAACAACTCAATGTTTATGGTTGCATGGGATACTTGGTGAGTGTGGCTTTGTATCAATGTTTTCAACTATTATCTATTGTGATAATCAGAGTACCATTCGAATATGCAATGATCCAGTTTAGAGACAGATAACCAAACACATTGAGATCCATATGCTCTACATCAGACAGCTTGTGCATGATGGCACCATTCACCTACTCTTCTGTGCATCTTCAGAACAAGTAGCAGACATCTTCACCAATTTTTTTTGTGAGAAGAAATTCAGCAATATCAAATCACTACTGGGGATTTCTGATCATGCTATGAAGCATGATTGATGACAAGATTTTCAAATTTTGTTTTATTGTCCATGTTTAAGGGAGGATTTTCCCACTGGGTTTTTGCCTCTTCCTTGGTTAAATGGACATGCAGTATGTAAAGGGTGACTAAGCCTTATTACTAGGCCCTATAGTTTTCTAATATTTACTCATAAATTCAGGCTTAAGGGGGGGTGTTAGAATAATCAACCCATAGTTAGCTACCTTATACATTAATTAATCCATTTTTGTCTTATTTGCCTAGTTTTCAATATTCCAATTTATGCAAGTTGTATTCCACATGCCATAGAAGTCAAACTTGCTAAAAATGGGTCATGGAGCACTTGGGAAACCTCCTGGAATCCATATTTAGAATATATTCTTTATTCCAGATCCTCCCTAGTGCATATCTACTTTTTCTGCTAAGTTGCCTGCTTTATTGAGATTTATGGCAAAAGGGAAAGTAAGACTAGGTGTGGTTGACTTGTTTTCTGCCCTCATCATCCTCCATTATTTTCTCCTAATAAAAACATGTATGAGTTGTCTTTCCATCACTTATTAGATTGCCTACTTGACTTTTCCAATTCGTGAGCCTCTAGGTAGATTTGGAAACTGCTTTATGCACCTATGGGGGATTTGACTAGATTTAGTAAGCCTACTTTTTTTACTATAAAAATGGAATCCTTATGCATTCGAATCTCTCATGTAATTATATGTTTCAGTAGCCTATGAGTTCATAAGGTTGGCTATTGTACATTTATTCAATACAGTTTAGTGTTATGCTCTAATTTTAGTCTCCTTTTTGTGTAAATTTACATGTTTGATTAGCAATTTTGTGAGTACAATTGTTCTATCACTTGGGTTCAATTTCCACACTTGACACAAAATGGGAAATCTACTTTCCAACAATTCATAGCCAACATGATGTCTAGATATTGGTGGGTTTCCCCCTTACATAAGAAGCTAGCAGCTTAACTCCAGTATGGTGTCCAGAGACTGGAGGCATGCCCCTAGGATTCCTCTTGATGTGAAGAAGCTATCAGTTTACAAACGACTGAACTTTGGTATGATTTCCAGAGTTGAGGGACATGGCTGATGAAGGGGAAGGAACCACAAGAACATGCAGGACATTCAGGGAAGTCTGATGACTAGGAGTTGATCAAGTTTAACGAAGGAAAGGAAGTCAATGGTCATAATCTTCCCATCATGGGGAAAATGCATCACTCAAAAGAGTGTGGACACTACAACTTTCATGGAATAAAAATAATACCGTCCGCAGAGCAGATTAAAATATAAGGAACCTTGGACTACCATAACATCAATGCAGAAATTTTTCCCTCCTAAGGTAATAGGAAAATGAGAATGATCCCTAAAGGTGTAGTAGGTATTCTATTAAAATTCAGTATCTGATTGGTGGCTGGCACAATATGAGGAGAATGTATATCTTTCCAAGAAGTTGAGGATAGAATACGAACAAAATCCCCCTCATCAACAATAGTCCGATTATTCTCTTAGCTATAACTCGCACCGATATCTAGAAAGGAACACTTGAATGAATACATGATTCTGTTATGTTAATGCAAAAGATTGTTCACCTAACTCTACATGGTCTAAACCACATACATACATCATTTTGCTACTATTTTTCCCTTACCTTTGACCTTCACACCTATGGGTTACCTTCATTCTCTCTCAAAAAAGGCCAAAAAAACCCACAAAAGGCCAAAAGGGCTAAAACCCCCCAAAAAGGGCTAAAGCCCCAAAAATGGGCTTAAAAACCCAAAAAAGGGCCTAAAACCATAACTAGGGTTCCAAAACCCTAAAAGAGAGAAAAGGACAAAAAACCCATAATCTTATTATAAAAATAGTGTGAAGGTCTCCAACAATAAGCTTCTTATCCTCTTTTCATTATTCTATTCTATGAGTACGGTGAGAAACCATCATTCTCAAAGTATTCACACCAATTTTCCAATCATTCCATAGCCCCACCATCTCCCATCCAGTACGTTGAGGCATCCTCCATACCAACCAACCTGTGGAGAGGTAGTTCATTTCCAAGATCAAGCACGGTGGCCCATTTTCCGAAAAAGAGGGTATAATTTTCATGTTTTTTTATTTTATTTAGTTTAGTTGTATTTTCTTATAATTTTTGTTTACTAACATTATTTTTTGCTGTATCTCTCTTCCATGAACTCTACCCTACTATCTCATTGATAGAAGGGAGGTGCTTTTGCATGTAGCAGGGGTGAAAACCACACTATAGTTTTGGCGACCATACCAGGTCGATCCTCTGGGATCCCTTGTTTTGCAGGTGTTTATTTTGTTTTTACTCACAACCATCAATGATCAGACCCTCACGCATCTGATCCGAACCTGTATGCCACCAATGCCTTCCCCCTCAGTCCCAATCAACCTGCATTTTTTATTTTTTCCAGTTCTGGCCCAAGTCACACTGTTTGGGCTGAAACCCATGACCCAAACATGCTTTTTTTCCTGTTAGGCACAGTCTAGGTCATGACCTTATCCCCGTAAAGTGCGACTTGCCTCCTAGGGAAAATTCATGGCTATTTTTTAATATTGAGAAACCCAGGTGCCTCTGTTTGGCCAGTTAGAGAGACCCAGTCGTGGCTATCCACCAGTTAAGTGCAACTTTTCTGTTTCTGAGCCTAATCACTTCTTTTTTGCTTGTTTGAGCGACCCAGTCACGACTATCGACCTGTCAAATGCGACCTATATTTTTATGAGTTGATTTCTGGAATTGACATTCTGAATGGATTTTAAAAGTTGGAAATTAACCCACTTATTTGGCCCCTCCTCCTCTACTCGTTCATCGCCCTCCGAGGTCTTCTGAGATACAACGGGGAGTTGAGTAAGGTTAGTAATAGGAAACAACTTCTCTATTGTTCTCTTCAACAAAAAACAAGTGACTTTGGAGGCTATGGGGAATGGTTGAACATTGGGGGTCTCACGGCGTTAGCGTCCTCCTTGTTGAGCACCGGGCACTTGGGGTTTGACCTGTGGATCTATAGGTGGACTTGTTTCCACTTTGTTGAGAGCCTAGAAATCCCTCTTTTATTTGAAGGATATGAAGTTGGGGTATTCACACTACTAGTTTGCAAACATAATAGTTAGTCACCTATTTTCAGACCCTCATCTGTCTTACACTTTGTTCTGATATACTTTTACCTTTTTGACTTGCTTTAGTACAACCCTTTGCTTGTTTCTTGTAGGAAATCCATTGTTATTTATCTATTTCATATTTGAAAGTAAAAGAAAAATTTTCATACATAAGTGCACACATAATCACACCAATAATCAAACAAAATCGATTAATGAACCTAAGCGAAACCTTAAAAGTAACCAAATTTACTTAATAACATTCGGTTTGGGCATAAGTCTCATCTAAAACAACTGTGGGAAGTACTTGGGATTTTCCCTAAAAATCATTGTGAAGTGTACCACAGGAACCCCAAAGTAGCTGGCCAATGAGAGGACCTTACAAGCGAAACGGGCAATGACCCCCACTAGATTGACTAGATACCCACCTGTGAGGAATACCAAAGTGATGTCTTCTAACAATATTGGTGACTGAGTGACTCCTTTTGAGCCAATAGGAAATCGATTTAAATTGAGGTCCAAATTCATTACCTGTTACTACTATAGCCATCATTGCTCCACCACGATTTTCCCAGTGGCTTAGGGGACACTCCCCTTAGTTTGGTTCTTTAGACTGTCACCGTCGAAACCCTCTTCGACAACCATCCTCACCTTTAGAAGGACACACAACTTTTGATTCCGATTCGGAATCCTACCACTCTGAATCGAATCTGTTCACTGCACTGTCTAGTGCCATGGATGGAACTAATCATGATCCCTTATTCAGAGGGGGAAGTGGCAGTGTACCCATGTCCTTGCCACCCATTATCACGGGCATCCCTGCTAGTGGTACCACCACCACTACGCATGTTTTTGTAGGTACGCTACCCATTAGTAGCGGCCCTGCACCAACTACCACAATTCTTGCTGTACCACCTTATATACCTAGGGGAAGTGGCCCTTCCATGACTATTCTGACTATCCTGATGCTCGCAAGTCAACTTCATATACCCCCATCCATGCAGGGACATCATACTCCTACAAAATCCGGCCTCATTGCTGGTCCATCCCGATCCAACCTTGGGTCTAACCTACAATTTATGGCTCGTCTTAGTGAGGAGGGAGGTGAGATTTGAGGAGCGGGCCTTTAGGAGATCTGGGGAGTCTAAGATGGAGGAACAACCAGATTCTACTCCACAAGTGACAGCATCTCAGAGTACAGGTTCACATGTATCAGGTTTAACTAGTCCATAGGTGTTAGGATCATCAGTTTTAGGGACACAGTCTACAGGGACTTCTGGTACAGATATAGGTTCTCGGATTACAGGTTCATACGGTTCACCTTCACGTGATTCAGGATCAATTGGTTAATGTTTGGGTTCACTAGGAACAAGATCTCAGACCACAGGTACTTCTTTAGGGAGACAGTTGTTAGATGAGGAGGTTCGGGAGGAGGGTCTGTCACAAGAAGCTACTTTTAGGAAGAGAAAGCCAAGTTGGCTTAAGGAGCTTGTGAAGGAAGCTAAGGAGTCTGTCGGGCCACCTACGAAGGAGGTTAGAGACAACAGGGCACCAAAGAGATTTTCCAGTTACATGGTGGTGGTGTCCAGCTTATATGTGTCTGAGTCCGAGGAGGCCACCACACATCACGTTTGGAAAGATGCCATGATGGAAGAGTACAATTTCATCATGAAGAATGATGTGTGGGAGATTGTTCCACAACTAGAGAGGAAGTCAGTTGTGACTTCCAAGTGGTTGTACAAGATAAAGCATGTCACGGATGGCAGCATTGAGAAGTACAAGGCTCGGTTTGTAGTGCGGGGTTTCTCACAGGTTAAGGAAGTTGACTATGAGGAGAATTTTGCATCGATTTCTTTTTATTCTTCCATAAGATCAGTGATATCCATAGTTGCAGAGATGGGATGGAGGATGGATGTGAAGACCACATTTCTAAATAGTCTTCTACAGGAGGAAGTGTATTTGGAGCAGCCACAGGGCTTTGAGATGCATGGGGGAGATTCACATGTATGCAGGATGAAAAAGGACTTGTATGGGATGAAGCAAGATCCTCGGGCTTGGTACCCGAGGATTTACTCATACTTGCTTTCGATTGGGTTCCAGAAGAGTGAGGTTGATCCCAACTTGTATTTCATTGTGGTTGGAGGTGATCCGCTCATTCTTCTGCTATATGTTGATGATTTGTTTATCATAGGAGAGGAGCATCTGATTGGAGTTTGCAATAGAGATCTTACTTCAAAGTTCGAGATGACTGACCTTGGGTTGATGCATTATTATTTGGATATGGGGGTATGGCAGGAGGATGGACATGTTTTCTTGGCACAAGGAAAATATGCAGCTGATGTTCTGAAGAGATTTCATATGGAGGGTTGTAAACCAATGTCCACACCCATGATCACCAATTGGAAGAAGCTTCATGCTTTTGAGGGAGAGTTGGTTGATCCTAACTTATATAGACAACTCATCGGTTTGTTGATGTATCTGGTTAACACTAGAATAGATATATGTTTTGCAGTGAACACTCTCAGCCAGTTCATGATGGAGACTAGGAGAGTGCATTAGGTAGCTGCAAAACATGTTTTGATATATCTTGTTGGGATAGTAGACAATGGTCTAGACTACAGGAGATCAGATGGTGTGGGCTTGGTTGGTTTCACAGATTCAGATTGGGCAGGCAGTGCATTGGACCGGAAGAGCACTTCTGATTGTTGCTTTAGTTTGGGATCGACATCAGTGGCATGGTTCAACAGAAAGCAAAATTTCGTTGCTTTGAGTTTTGCTGAGGCTGAGTATATGGCGGCCAGTGAGGCTAGTTGTGAGGCTTTGTGGCTTCACAAGTTGATGGTTAACTTGTTTGATAAGGATTTGAGGCTTACAATTATATACCGACAATCAGAGTTGCATCACTCTCTAAGAATCTAGTATTCCATGATAGGTCTAAACATATTGAGATCAAATATCACTTCATTGGATATTATGTTCAGAGGGGTGTTGTTGAGTTGCAGTACATATCTACTGAGGAGTAGGTGGCTGACATTCTCACAGAGTCTTTGGGAAGAGGAAAGCATATTCATTTCAGAGACAAGTTCGGGGTGGTGAAGAACAACTTCCTCGGTAAGAGAGAGTGTCGAAAATTACCAAGGAAGTGTTTTCCCACCTTGTGATGCCTTGGGGTTGACATGGGAACTTTAAAGCTGTGGTCCCTAGCACTTTTAAAGTGATAATGAATTTATTTTGAGATGGTGGTTACTCAAACAAAAAGGCTAGGGAAAGGCATTAAGAGGATCATTTGTTCACTTTCACAAAAGAGATTTTTGAGAGAGAAGTAGAGCAAGAGAAGAAGACAAGGGTTTGAAAATAATTCATTCCAGAGAGAGAGAGAGAGAACAAAATTTCTAACTCAAATTCCAAGATTGAGGAAGAGTAAGAAGTTGGCCGCATTTTTCAAGGCATGACTATACAACAAGAGTCTGTATAGCAGGAAACCATACAACAACAATAAATGAGGTAGTACAACACAAATTCCAAGGTGACTGTACAACAATAGCTATAGCAGTAAACAAGCCGTATGGGCACAAATTTTGAGCAAGGTACAACATTAATGGCAAGCCGTACTGCACCTTACAGCCATTAAATGCAGGTTGTACATGCACAAAATTCAAGGCAGAAATTTCTTGTAGAGGCACAAATTTCGAGGGCCATACAACAACTGTATAGTCACACGTGTGAGACCGTACAACCTTAAAAATTGTGCATACCGTAAGAGAGTTTGTCAGTGAGATTTTGGCACAAATTTTGAGGAAGAAATTGGGAGATAAGTACTATTGTTGTATTTTTGTATTTTTGCCTGAAGAAATATAAATCTCTCTTTGAAGAATAGGTTTTCCCTTTGGGGTTTTTTGTAATGTTCCGTTTTTATAAAAAGGGAATAATTGAGGACTAATAGCACTAGGAGCAGAAAGGTACATCAATTTAGTATTATTAATTCATCAGTGTAGTAAGAAGGCCATAAGAGTTCATATCATAAAGCATGCAAGCCTTATTTTAGTGTTAAAGTCAACATGAAATTAGAATTGCATGCATGCAAAAGTGAAGCGTAAACCCTAAAAGTGACATGCAAACCCTAAAAGTACATGCTATTCTATTTAAGAAGGGTTATTGGACCAAAGAGCATGGCTATTGTTATTGTCGATTGATTTTGGAGTTTCGAGTAGCAGCACAATGTGCAACCACGGTAGTTGGGGTTGGAGACGGTGTCTTCAACTAGCGAGGGTTTGGCAGTGAGATATCTACCCTAGTCTCTTATTGGGATAGATCATCCAATTTTATCCATTGCATCCATCATATACTACAGTATTCGGAGATCCAACACATTCCGAAGGGTTATTAGCAGATCCACGCCTTGCAGTCGGAAGTAGCTAGGAAAACACATAAGGATTCGTTGGGACCACAAAACCCAGTCTTTCCTCTGCATGTCAGCTTTCTCTTTCTCAGTAGGAATATCCAACGGTATGCAGTGATTATCAGCCATTAGTTTTCTCACCTAGAGCAACTATCAGCCAAACATATCAGTTGGGGGTGTGAGCAACAGAACTGCTAATCAATTCCCTAGGGCACTTAGAGGCAACCAAACCTCTGCATGTGCCAGGCCATCTCTTCAGCATAAGCAGACAGACAAGCTCAGAAAGTTTCATCCCAAATGGACCTCCTCTCCTACAAAAACGTCACCTTCAGTCTGAAGGGTTTTAATGGTACTGCGGAGCGGTAAAATCGAAGGAAAAGAGCATTATTAGACCACCCATCCGGATCCTTATGCATGCAGCTATCTCTGGAGTCATTATCAACCAAAATATTAGTTGTAAGTGTTAATTTATCTCTGCAAAGCCCTAACCCTAATTCAGCTATATTCTAGGGCATTTTTGCATGGCGAGTTTGCATGCACAATTATTTTGCAAATTTGTATGAGATTGAGTGTGCGAGTCAGCACTATCATAGAACACTAGAGAATATCAATATTTGGGATATTATGGTGGTATCAGAGCATGATCCTTGCCAGCTATGGGCACATAGCAATTGAATAAAAGTGCATGTGGATGCATGCGTGTACATGCAAATGCATGTCAGTGATGTTGGTGAAGTGCATGTCAGAACAAAGGTTTTTTTTTGCCAGCTTGTGGGAACATGAAGACAATGAGAATGATCTTGATTGGAAATTGGTAGAGGTTAGCAGTACTTCAACACTTGCCTCAATATCAGGAGTATCTAGCCTTGGGTGATGAGGTATGTGCAGCATTGTCCTTTCAAGATTATTACACCATCAAGTTCGGGATCTAGCCCAAGGATTTGGATGAGGATGTCCTTAAAGGCATAGTTGGGGGAGGGAAGAAACATGAGCATGAAGTATAGGTTGTTGGTGAGCTTCATTTGGAGTTATCAATACATGATGAGGATGTGCATGAGGAGATCGCATTACATCCATCCTGTGAGTCTAGCGACACAAGCACATTCGCTAGTCAGATTGTGGACAAGCCGTGTGATGAGTTGGATTTGGTACACTCTTTGTCATCTACAGTAGGAGTCCAGATAGTTATGACAGGTGAAAAACATGAGGTGCAAGGCAATGAGCACAGCAGTCGAGATAGTGAGCAGTCACACATGGAGGTTAGGGAGAGTTTATACATGCATGAGCTAGAGCTTTCAGATGATAGTCACCAAAAGAAGATTGAACGTGTTAAAGAAATCATTCTAGCGATGAAAGAGAGGACCAAGATACTCCAAGACACCATAGTACAACGAGATGTTGAGCTTACAGTTCTTCAAGTTGTATGTACCGAGTCAACAACCAGGATTTCTAGTATTGAACAATAGTTAGATTCCTTGATGGGGCAGCAAGAGAAACATACTATTACATTTCAAAGTAGTCCTCTTAAGGAGTACATACACAAGGCTTGCAGTAGCTTGAGTCCACATTTTCATAATGGCGGATGGTTTTTACAAGTTGGCCATGATCGAGAAATTGACCAGCAGTATATGAGCGTTCCAGTTGAAATCAGAAGGGCAGAATGTCAGCTTGGTAGGATTATTCCTTGTGATGGTGCTTATGGACAAGGTACTTTTTGGGGGTTGTATTGGAGAGAGATTAAGAGTTGGTGTCCTATTGAGTGGGCGATTCTTGGGAAGACATTCCTAGCCAAGGGTATAGTCCCACAAGAGCCTTCAGATAGTTGGGATGAAATATGCACAAGTTTGCATTGGGATCCAGGTGGAAGACCTTATGAGGAATGGATACAGTGTTTACTAATGGTGTTACTTGGGAGTCTACATGATGCTACTTGTGTCAATACTATGCAGGGTAACGATGGATGCATTTTGACCTCTGAAATTCTCAGTTGATTTGGGACCCTGGGATTACAATGATTGACAGTTTAGTCATTGCTAGAGGATGCTTTCAGGAGGTCTTTGGTGATGGCACTGTATAGTGCAGTGTTTTGAGCAGAGGGTGCTACAGATCTCCTAGGATAATTTGGGACCCTAGGATCATCCCTGGATTCAGTTGGTTCAGTTGATTGATTGTGGATTTGCGTTGGCATTGCTTGAGGACAAGCAATCTTTGGTGAGGGAGGACTGTAATGTTCTATTTTTATAAAAAGAGAATAATTGAGGACTAATAGCACTAGGAACATAAGTTACATCAATTTAGTATTATTAATTCATCAGTGTAGTATGGAAGCCATAAGAGTTCATATCATAAAGCATGCGGAGCATGCATGCCTTATTTTAGTGTTAAAGTCAACATGAAATTAGAATTGCATGCATGCAAAAGTGAAGCATAAACCCTAAAAGTGACATGCAAACCCTAAAAGTACATGCTATTCTATTTAAGAAGGGTTATTGGACCAAAGAGCATGGCTATTTTTATTATTGATTGATTTTGGAGTTTCAAGCAGCAACATAGCGTGCAGCCACGACAGTTGTGGTTGGAGACAATTTCTTTAGCTAGCGAGGGTTCGGCAGTGAGATATCTACCCTAGTCTCTTATTGGGATATATTATCCAGGTTTATCCATTTCATCCATCATATACTATAGTATTTGGAGATCCAACACATTCTGAAGGATTATTAGCAGATCCATGTCTTGCAGCGGGAAGTAGCAACGAAAACACAAAAGGATTCGTTGGGACCAAAAAACCCAGTCTTTCCTCCGCATGTCAGCTTCCTCTTTCTTAGCAGGCCTATCCTACAGTATGCAGTGATTATCAACCATCAGTTTACTCACTTGGAGCAGCTATCATCCAAACAGATCGGTTGGGGGCGTGAGCAGCAGAACTGCTAATCAATTTGCTAGGGCACTTAGAGGCAACCAAACCTCCGCATATGCTAGGCCATCTCTTCAGCATCAACAGACAGACAAGCTCAAAAAGTTTCATCCCAAATGGAAAAGAGCATTATTAGACCACCCATCCAGATCCTTATGCATGCAGCTATCTCTGGAGTCATTATCAACAAAATATCAGTGGTAAGTGTTAATTTATCTCTGCAAAACCCTAACCCTAATTCAACTATATTCTAGGGTATTTTTGCATGGCGAGTTTGCATGCACAATTATTTTGCAAATTTGTAAGAGATTGAGTGTGTGAGTCAGGACTATCATGGAACACTAGAGAATATCAATATTTGGGATATTACATTTTTCTTGGACCATTTTTTGTCAGAATTCTGAGTCTAAACTTTTATGTGTGTGTGGCTGCTATAATTTTTAGAGTGTGAAAAGTTGCCTATCATTTAAATTTTCTGAGTTATTTATGTTGAATGAATTCCATGTGTTTCAAGCATAAAGTCAAAAATTTTAAATTCTGTGTGTTTATGCATGTTGGGGTTTGGGCATTAAACTACATTTTGTGAACTAAACTTGAAAGTTGAAACTGGGCTGGGGTTCTGAAATTTTTCACCCACACTAAGAAGCACCAAACACTTCTTAGAGCTTATGTCGATTCAACATTAGGCTAGACTTGTATATTTCACAAGGGGATGAAATCCCATATCGAATATACAAGTCAAACACTTTAATATAGAATATATCACTCCATCCTAGAGAAGACAATGTGACAGCACCCTTGGGCCCATCTCCACACCATATGACTTGTGAGAAGCACTGTGCTTGCTTGGGCCATTCACCACTAGCCAAATTACATGGCCATTTCTTGTGAGTGAATGTATCATTCAGTACTAGCTAGCCATTTCTAGTGAATGAATGTATCATTCACCACTAGCCAACCATTTCTCGCAAGTGAATGCCTTCTCGATGCTGAAACCTGGAGAAACATCAACAGTGGAATGGTTCCATCTGGCTTTAGACTGTGAATCAAGTTGTCACTTGTTGGGAAAACATTGTTTGGACCTAATTTACAACTTGAGTCGGTTTTTCTTGAATTTGTGATTTTTCTCTACAATTACGATTAGCCTTGTAATCATCTTTGTTTAACCTAGTGTGACCATGACAAAGCATAGTCACCCTAGAAAGTGAGATGATCTCTTGGTAGGCAAATGGATGCTCTCTATAAGGAAATGGATGCAAAGTCATATCGATTATAAAAAATAAAGCATGACACCTAGAAGGAAATTTCACACCTAATCCAGAGCATAGGCTACAAGATTGAGGCTCAATTGGAAAGGAATGTGAATTTGTAATTGAAGGTGGAATCTCAAAATAAGAGAATGGAGAAATTAACTACAGATATTAACATGCACCACAATATAATTTTGGGATTTGCTCGTAGCTCTCAATCTATGGTACATTGTTCTTCAAACTCCATAGGTTCGGAAAAGGAAGTTCTCATGGAAGATATCATAGTCTAGCAAGTGCCTAGAGAGAATGAAGAGGGAGAACTAAACTAGCCATTTCTTGGACTGCAAGAGAATGATGAAGAAGATATGAAGGGATCCCACAATAGGTGTGAATTCAACTAACTAGATCTTGTTTTCTCTATGTTTTTTCATGCCATATTTTTGTGTGGACATTTAATTAGATTTTATAGTCGTTAAGAATATAGAATACAACAAATGGCAATAGTAATGTTCGATCGTAGACCCCCTTTTGCAAATTTTCCTTTAATATTCAACTAGGGCTAAACAGTGCATGCAAATCTCTACTGATAACCACACATGAATATCTTTTACAGTATGCACCGGAATATAAAACTGAGAAATAAATCATCGCATCACAATATTGACACTATTATTTTGGGTATGGAAACCCCCGAAAAAACCCAAGATGGGAAAACCGTTGCAACAGTTAGATATAGATTTTATTATGAGAAAATATGGAACTTTTACAATCACTGCAAATTCACCCAAACCTGTTTAATGCAGTACCCAGCAAAATCACTGGGCAAATCCTAGCTAAACCTCAACACCCTCCTATGTGAATGTACGACCCAACTGTATGAAGCTCGGTGATCCTGCTGCTTGCTCCTCCGTCTTACTAGGTAAATCCTCTGCCTGACTTTCTTTCCCTGTCTGTATCATGTGTTTGTTGGAATACAAAGTGTGTGTTCTCTCCACCAATTGATCTCTCTTTTATAATTGTAGGTAAAGCGAAAACCCTAATTTCACTTTCACTTTAACTAGTATTTCACTAAAGTTAATTTAGATCATTTTAATTTATTTTCCAAAGTAAACTTAGGAAAAGTAAGTTAAATACAATTGGTTTCCTAATTTAAGTCTTTTGCATGGAAGAACACATGCATGCAGGAAGACCTTCCTTGTTACTGCTAGTTTAACACTCCCTCGCAATGAGGAAGGGATTTTGTAGCAACCCCAACTTATCCATGAACTTCACAAAACTCTATCTGCAAAGTGCCTTGGTGAAAATGTCTACCACTTGCTCATATGTCTGTATGTACTCCAACCGAATGGTTCCCCTCTGAACACAATCTCTCAAGAAGTGGTACCTGATGTCTATGTGTTTGCTTTAGTCATGGAACACTTGATTCTCAGATAGCCTGATGCCACTTTGATTATCATAGTGAAATACTGTAGCCTCTAGCTCACATTCGAACAACCCTGGAAGTAAATACCTCAGCCACATACCCTCACAAGCAGCCATGCTAGTTTCCATGTACTCAGCCTCTGTCGAGTTCAATGCAACTGACTTCTGCTTCTTGCTAAACCAAGAGACAACCCTTGACCCAATGCTGAAGCAACAACCTGAAGTACTCTTCTGGTCCTCTGCACATCCTTCCCAGTCAACATCTGTGAAACCTACTAATTGTACACTCCCTTTGCGCTCATAAACCAATCCATACTCCACTATACCTCTGATGTTGCGAAGTATGTGCTTCGCATCCGTCTAGTGCACTCTCCAAGGGTCCACCATGAACTGACTCAGAGTTGACTGCAAATCTGATGTCTGGTCTAGTGTTGATTAGATACATAAGTGATCCGATAAGCCGACAATACAAGCTAGGATCAAATCCGTCTAACCCTGATGTATCAATCTTCCTCCAGTTGGAAACTAGAGGTATGGCCATAGGCTTGCAGTCCTCCATCGTGAATATCTTCAAGATCTCTACTGCATACTTCCTTTGTCCAATAAAGAAGCATCCATCTCTCTGCCAAACCTCCAAGCCAAGAAAGTAATGCATCATCCCAAGGTCTTTCATCTCAAACTCCACTGCAATATTGGACTTGCAGTCTCCAATCAGCCTCTCATCTCCTGTAAAAAAGAGATCATCCACATATAAGACCAGTATGAGAGGCACCTTACCTGTCAATAAGTACAGGTTGTGGTCAACCTCACTCCACTGAAATCCCATATCCCGTAGATAGCTTCCAATCCTCGAGTACCATGCTCAAGGAGCCTACTTGAGCCCGTAAAGAGATTGATGCAGTCTGCAAACATGTGTCTCCTTGTTCTCCACATCAAAACCCTCTGGCTTCACAATATACACCTCCTCCTCTATCACTCCGTTGAGGAAGTAAGTCTTGATGTCCATCTGATGGACTCACCAACCCATCTCAGTTGTTAGTGAGATAATGGTCCGAATGGAAGAAACTTGGCAATAGGGGCAAAGGTCTCCTCATAGTCAATACCCTCCTTCTGTGAAAATCCCTTTTCCATGAAGCACGTCTTGTACTTCTCCATGCTTCTGTCTGCTGCATGCTTCACCTTGTAGATCCATCTGGATCCCACCACCTTTTTTCCTTGTGGCCTCGGCACAACTTCCCATACTTGGTTTTTCATAATGGATTCTTACTCCTCAACCATAGTCTCCTACCACACATCATGTTGTGCAGCCTCCCCGAAGCTGGAAGATTCAGAGTTAATCAACTCTGTCATCAATTCCATGTAACTAAGCCTCTCTGGTGGTACACTCCATCTGAAAGATCTCTATCGAGGATCAACCTTCCTAGAATCCTGTACTGCGGACCTAAACCACTTAGGGCTTGGCCTAGTTTCAACCTGCTGTGGATGTTGGATATCCGTCTCTTTCTGCAACTCATCCTCCAAGTCAATGACTGTATGATCCTATCCACTTGACTCCCTCTGACCACCAGAGGCATGGCCTTGGCTGCTCCAACCATAGTCCCGTTCTTCTGCTTTGCAACTCCATTATGCTATGGGGTATGGGGCACAATGTGCTCCTTCTTGATCCCCTTAGCCGAACAATACTCCATGAACTCATTAGAAGTGTACCCGCCCCCGTTGTCTCTCCTCAACACCTAAATCTTCTTTCCTATTTGGTTCTCCACGAGAGTCTTGAAATCTCGAAAACTCTCAAAGACCTTTGAGTTGGCCTTCAGGAAATAGATCCACGTCTTCCTGGAATAGTAATCAATGAAGGTTACACAGTAACTGTAACCACTGAACGAATGGACACTCATAGGTCCGCATACATCAGAATGCACGAACTCCAATGGCTCCTTAGACTTGTGCTCACTCTGTGGGAAAGGTTTTGTGATGTTCTTCCCAAAAGCACAACCCTTGCAGTGGTTATGCTTTTCCTCCTGTACCTGAGGAACTCCAATGACTTCCTATCTCAAATGCTTCAGTGCTCCATGGTGTAAGTGTGCCATCCTCTTATGCCACAACTCACCCTGACTATTGTTGATGCTGTTGACTAGAACCTTTGGAGGCTCAAAGGGTAGTCTGTACACTTTCTTACTCTTCCTGCCAATCACCCGATCCAAGCTCTTATCTGACCCCTTCAACCTGATATATACTCTATGGTCATGGAACTTCACCTGATATCACTTGTCCTCCAAAGTGGAGACTGATATAAGGTTCTTGGTCAATCCTGGAACATACACCACATCAACACAACTGAGGTGGTTGCCAAACTCCCTCTGAAACAAAATAGTCCCAACTCCCTGCACCTGATACCGCACATCATCACCCAACTCAACGTGGATCCCTTTTCCACCCTCCTGTGAGTCTCTGAAGAATCTCTTTAGTCCAATCATGTGACTAGCTGCTCCACTGGTGATGTACATATGTTTCTCCCTGTGGTGCTTGCAATGCAAGTTATCAAGCAAAATCCTTCCTCCTGAACTCATCCACCTCTGCAGATCCAACCATCTAAGTGTTACTCTTCTTCTTCCTGTCTGGGCACTGGGAGGAAAAGTGTCCCTGCTTGTGGTAGATAAAACACTTGACCTTTGATATGTCAAGGTTCTTCTTACCATCCTTCTTCCTCTTTTCCTTACCCTTTATCTTCTCTATAAGATCTAGAGCCTCCTCATCCACAATCTGTGGGGCACAGCTAGATGAGCCTGATCCTTTACCCATGCGAGTCTCCTCCTGCACAAAGTCATCCCAGAGTCTCTTCCAATCAGAGAGATTCTCCCTAACCACCACACCCTTTTACAAAAGTGTCCCATGGCTTAGAGAATCCATTAAGGGCTGTCCGAACTAGCTCCTCATCATCAGTATTAGAGCCAACAACTCCAAGCTCATCCTTGATCTGTGTGAGCCTCGTGAGATAAGGCACCACTCCTTCTCCCTTGGCCATCTTGGTGCTGCACATCCTCTCTTACAACACCATCTTTTGGTTCTCATTCTTGCATTTGTACAGACTCTCCAAAGCATTCCACATCTCTAATGTGGTCTTCTTACCAGAAAGGTGAGGGACTACATGGTCCTTCACTCCATCCATGATAATCAACATGGCTCTGGAATCAATCTTCTTCCAAACTGCTAGATCTATCGGATCTGTGGGTGCAACCTTCGTGGAGTCAATGTGCTCCTCTGCATCACTGACATCCAGGATCCTTGTGATCCTTTCTTTCCATGTAGGAAAGTTTTGAGCACCTTGGAGTCTATCCTCAACTCTCAACTACATGGCCATTGTGAAGTGTTACCTGTCAAACCCTAGATCTCCAATCTAAGTTTGTGTCTTCAATAGATCTGCCCCTGATCTATCACTGTTGCTGCAAATCTCTCAGCTTTAGCTCACCAGAGCTCTGATACCATGTAAATGTTTCTTTAATATTCAACTAGGGCTAAATAGTGCATGCAAATCTCTACTAATAATCACACATGAATATCTTTTACAGTATGCAGTAGAATATATGCAACGGAATATAATACTAAGAAATAAATTATCACATCACAATATTGACACTATTATTTTGGGTATGGAAACCCTCAGAAAAACCCAAGATGAGAAAACCGGTGCAATAATCAGATATAGATTTTATTATGTGAAAATATGGAACTTTTATAATCACTACAAATTCACCCAAACATAGCGAATGCAGTACCCGACAAAATCATTGGGCAATTCCCAGCTAAACCTCGACACCCTCCTGTGTGAGTGTACGGCCTAGCTGTCTGAAGCTCAGTGATCCTACTGCTCGCTCCTCCGTCTTCCCAACTAAATCCTCTATCCGATTTTCTCTCCTTGTTTGTATCATGTCTCTGTCGGAATACAAAGTGTGTGTTCTCTCCACCAATTGATCTCTCTTTTATAACTTTAGGTAAAGCAAAAACCCTAATTTCACTTTCACTTTAACTAGTGTTTCACTAAAGTTAATTTAGATCACTTTCATTTATTTTCCAAAGTAAACATAGGAAAAGTAAATTAAATACAATTGGTTTCCTAATTCAAGTCTGCTGCATGCAAGAACACATGCATGCAGAAAGACCTTCCTTGTTGCTGCTAGTTTAACACCTTTTGATAGAGCTGGAAGTTTTGAACACTTTTTTACAATATTTAGATATTTGTATCTATTTGTTGAACAATTCAGCCATAGGCTTTGATATATCAATATGATGCTATCCATTCTTGTTAAAAAAATTAGTGGCGAAAATTAAAGTTGCATAATTTATTTGAAAATGAAGAAAAGTTATTACTTTAGTTCAAGTAAATTCAACATTTTAGCCAAATACTTGATAAATTTCAATCACATGGATCATTGGCATCATATTGGTAGTTGCTTCAAGCAATCTTTGCCTCTCAAGAAGCTACATTATGTCATATTTAAGCAAAGATGATGCCTCCTGTTACCACCTAAGTTGTACTTGGTGGTTTTTTCAAACGAGCCCGCGAAGTAGAACAAGTACACTTGTTCATGATCAGAGTTCAGAAGCCTGTCAACCTTTTTCTCGGAGTCTATTCAAAAAATTTTGTAACACATGTTCATACCCCCCTGGGGAAATTATAAAAATGTCCTAGCATTTAACTTTTTATAAAAGGCTCGGCTTCCCACACTTAGGCATTAAGCCGACTAGCCCAGAGTGTTTTTTCCCTCAGTTATTATTGGTTGTTGAACAAACGACTAATAATTTTCGAGTTTTTAACCCACGCCCCCAAAGTTGGGGTAGTCGTATTGGTGCTTCGGCCTCAGGAGGTTATTAGAGCCTTCATGTCAGTGTTTTTCAACATGCTATGCATTGATTTTGAGTCATATGGACATGTGATAGGTCCCCCTAGAGTTTCGTCAGTTTCCGAGAAAATAAAAATTTCCGCAAAATTAGGCCATTTTTTAATGGTTTAATTAGAAAATTTTCAAAACGTAATAAAAGTCAGATACGGAGTCTATTTCTGATGTGGGGACACTCGTTTTCACACCCAGAGCATCCACTTTACCCTAAGGACCACTTTCCACATTAGTCGAGCAGCTGAAACACCCCGTGGAGCATTATTCAGCTAAAGATGCATCAGAAGAACATTTTAATGCTAAATTACATCAAATTAACACCATAGTCAATGTTTGAAAAGTCAGAAAATAAGTCAAAAGGAGAGTTGGGTGACATGGCAAATGGGTCCCCATGGTTAGCGACTTCACTAAAACTTAAAAGGTGACTTGATTTATGGATAAGGTAATGAGTTTAATATTATTTGGAGACCTCGCCACAAATTCCTAAGTCACCTTCACGTGAATAATTCTCACTTCTCTTGAATTCACATGGTATGTGATGTAACATGGCATTCTTGTTTCTTTTAATGGGCTACCTCATCCCATGTTAAAGGCGTCACATTTAAATATTTTTTTGGAGGCTAGCAAACCAATCCTTATTTAAGATATGCGCCTTCCTCTTCATTGTTGGCGATTTGGTGTCACATCCCCACCCCTCATACCGACGATGGAGAGGACGCGTGTAATGTCCTCTTTTGCGTAGGCATTGAGGACCAACCCGCTAACCTATGTGATTCCTGTGGGTTCGAGCGGGTACTAACAGTCAGGGAATCAGTTGAAGACTGATGCCATCTACAGAAGATCTAGGGCATCAATATTATATCACCATTGGGTCGAAGAGGGCCACTAGAGCCAAAGCCCACCTATATGCATGACATTTGAGCATTATTTAATGATGCATGCACCCGATTAAGTCTCCATGCTCATGCATGCAAGTCAACTGCAAATTAGAAGTTAAATTGACCTAACTAGGTCAAAAGTCGGGGTTTTCGCAGTTGAAGGTTATAAAAGAAAGATAAAGTGAATGGAGAAGATACTTATGTGATAATTGATTTGTGGATTCAAATTGGAGAGCTCGGTGAGCTAAGTTGGGGTTGAGCACATGCTCAGCTAACTGGTGTATTTTGGCAGTGAAAACTATCTGCCCTAGTTCATCATCAGGTTGGATCATACAGGTTCAGCACTAGTTCATCATCAGGTTACATTCAGCGGTTATTTCGGGAGGTTGATTATTCATCCAGCCAGAGGGTTTCACCATCACACCGTGTCACCGTGATCAGAGACAAAGCAAGCACATCATTCAGGCTCCCAGCAACAGCTTATTTATTTGAGCTATATACGGGTATGTACATGTATTGATTTCTTCTATTTTATAGAATCTCCGTATTTTTCTAGGGCACATATTTGCATGCAACTGCATGCATGCAAAATTCAAGTTTTGCTTTCGTATTATATCAGTTTGGGATATTACAGTGGTATCAGAGCTGGTTATCCTTCCAGCCTGAACGGGAATCTATTGAGGGTTTCCATTTCATTGTGGGAGTTGAATTTTATAGACCGAGGTCGTGAGTTTTGTGCAAGCCGTGAGGCTTGGTAGAAGTGCTGTGAGGCGCAACTCTCTTGTTGTCTTTCTCCAGCAATGGATCTTCCAAGCGACTCCCGCTGTCCCTAGTTCTTACAGTTGCGTGAGCCAACCAAAAGTAAAAGCTGGGGCAGTCAAGAAATCCATCTATGCTGCTACACACTCTCAGAATTATTTTCGTTATTCTATTGCACATTCATCCATTCCGTTACATCTTCTTGTCAGTCACCAATCTACGTTGAGGAACGTTTATGAGTTCATAATCTCCTTACTTCCCTTCCACATGAACTCTCTCCATCATACCGTTTTCCATAAACCAACAAGGAACCATTAGTCACCTGAGTATGAGAGTAATGCACCACATTCTGCATTTTGAATGTGTGTGAATCTTTAGTAGTTCGAAAGGCAGAGAACGAGTTGTTGCGTGCTTGACTACGCCTTTATGGATTGATCTACTGCCAAATAAATTGATACGAGCTGCAAACCTATGGAGGTCTTTGCTTGAGCTCGTGTATATGAGCTGAATGAGAGCCATGAGCAAAATCTGAGAGAGCCCATCTAAGAATTGTGCCCTCATTTAAATGTGTGGAGTGTATTGGAGTCGTGAACTTGAATAGTATATGCTTGGAACTGTTGCGTAAAGAGTTTCTTCTTCTTGAAATACTGCATCAGCCTCCAAACTTAGAGACCCGGGATCCAACTGCAATGGAGGTAATTCTACGTGCCAATTCCAGCTGCTTGTAAGGGTTTGTGGGAAGAATGCCGAGAAGTTCTTCAGGAAGCTCGAAATTCGATGCATTGTCCTGACCGAAATTGCTGCCTTTTGACAATCTCTCATGAAATTAAAGTGGAAAAAAAATTTCGAGGCGTCTGTGTGCGAGAATTGACAATCATGGATGTCGGATTAAATGTTTGTGGTCATCTCTGAATACGAGCAGAGTTTAAATGCCCCATTTAACTACCTGGTGATTTTACATATGTGATCAGCTTGCCATCCTCATGGTAGTTTTTGCTGTCTTCAGTTATTTATTTTAGTGGTTTGGATGCGATACACTTTTTTTATAGTTTGGGGTTTCCATTGGATACTTTTTTCTCTCATAGGTATATATTTGCTCATATCTTCCATACGACCTAGTGTGTGGATGTTGTTTTTTATATAAGACTTGTGGATTATGTTATCGTCAAAATTGGTTATAATTTGACACCTGGTCTTGATCATTAAAAAAATAATTATAAATGAATTCAGGAGACCCATACAACATTTACTCACAAGAGATAGAGGTATAAAGACAGAGAAGAGGAGTTAGAGGACATGGATTTGGGGAACAGAGAGTATCAGTTTGGAAAAGGCAAAGAAACAATGACCGATGATGATAAAATAGCTCTCAATAGTCTCATATCAGCCATAAAAGAACTCACCACTGGGCAAAAAGAAATGATGAGCACCTTCAGGAAAATGACTGAGAAGAATGGCCCCAACCCACACAGTGCCTTATTTCTCAACAGTGATAGGGTATCCACCAGCAGTAGTAGGGAGTACTTATATACCAACATGCAGAGCCATCCCCATATACACAAGCCTGTCCGACCTACCATGCCTCAATTCTTAAATAGTCCAGCTGTAGTGCCTCTAGCATAAGCAGAACCAGAAGAACCCATGAGTGCCTATCTGAGAGAATATAGAGCTTTAGGAGAGGACTTCCATTCAGCCATGACCTTCACTGAATTCTACCACTTTAAAAGTAAGAACAAACCCAAAGCTTACAATAGGCCATTTACCCAGAACTATGAGTTATAGCGCACCATAGGGAAACTGACTATCCCTACCTTTGAGGGCACTCAGGGTGGCCCAGCCAGGAATTGGGTACAGAAGTTGGATACATACTTCCATCTCAACCCCATGATTGAGACATATGCCATTAAATTGGCTACTTTGCATTTGGACGGAGAAGCACATGAGTGGTGGTGTCATGGGTTAGTGACATTGGGTCACAACACCATCACATCGTACCCATATTTTTCACAGAGGCTCATTGAGCGGTTTGATCGGAAGGGTCCTGAGGTCCACTTTAGAGAGCTTGCACAACTCAAGCAGACAAGTAGTGCAGATGCATTTATTTCAGAGTTTCAGAGGATAGTAGTCATGGTGACAGATATATCAGAGAGCAGGTTGATTATGTTGTTCACTGAGGCTCTCACTGAACCCTTACGGGGATGGGTCAAGTCTTATAGGCCCACCACCCTAGCAGATGCCATCAGACGGACTAGAGATTTACAGGATGTAGTACCCAAGGTTAGGCTTCCTCCCAAACCCAATTCCCCTATTGAAGAGGAAGAGAGGAAACCCATCCAAAAAGAATGGCCCAAGAAATAATGGATGGACAATAATACCCAACAGGACCTTAGAAGAAAAAAGTTATGTTTCACTTGCTAGGAGCCATGGGTACCAGGTCACAGATGTTCAGGGAAGGGAAAGGCTTACTACATAGAGGCCTCTTCTGACAATGGGGAGGATGATGATTATCTGGATCAGGAGCAGAGAGAGACACCAGAGACAGTTAGGGAGTTGCCACCCTCAGGAGGTACCATTGCTACCATGACAGAGGTTCCTAGACTCCACGCTCTCTAAATCAGAGGTACCGTATAGGGCCACAGAGTGGGAGTGCTGATAGATGGTGGGGCATCCTACAACTTTATCGATGCTACATGGGTTAAAAGGAGAGACATTCAGACTGAGAGTTTTGATGGGTTTTCAGTAGCTGCACCAAGTCACACCATGGAGTGTAGTCAGAGGATTCCTCAATTAACAGTAACACTTGGGAATTATACAGTGATGGAGACATTCTATGTGGTGGATGTACTTGACATGAAGGTGGTATTAGGAGTTCAGTGGATGTATTCCCTAGGGAAGTATTCCACAAACTACCAGACCATGGAGATGGAGTTCACAGGAGCAGAGGGACAGAAGGTAGTATTGAGAGGGATGAATACCTACCCTCCCATGCCAATGACATCACACAGAATGGAGGCAGTACTCCAACAAGGGGATATTGAGGGAGCAGTAGAGTGTTTTGTCACCTTCAGGAAACCACCAAATAAGGCCACACAACATCCAGCAGTATTCAGAGACCGTCCAGCAGGTTGACCTCTAGATAGGGGATTTGAGAGCTACCCCCCCTTGATGATGAGGGGCAATTGATTCTGATTCCGGAGCGCATCTTAGAGGTGCGAGAGCAGAAAATACGGAACAAAATCATCAGAGACTACTTGGTTCAATGGAAATATCTGCCTATAGAGGAGGCCACTTGGAAGACAGAATAGGTATTACAGCACCCAGCTCTGCAGTTGCTTGAGGACAAGCAAATTCAACCCGGGAGGACTGTAATTTCCTCTTTTGCCTAGGCATTGAGGACCAACCCGCTAACCTATGTGATTCCTGTGGGTTCAAGTGGGTACTGACAGTCAGGGAATTAGCTGAAGACTGATGCCATCTACAGAAGATCTAGGGCATCAATATTATATCACCATTGGGTCGAAGAGGGACACCAGAGCCAAAGGCCACCTGCATGCATGACATTTGAGCATTATTTAATGATGCATGCACCCGATTAAGTCTCCATGCACATGCATGCAAGTCAACTGCAAATTAGAAGTTAAACTGACCTAATTAGGTCAAAAGTTAGGGTTTTCATAGTTGAAGGTTATAAAAGAAAGATAAAGTGAATGGAGAAGATACTTATGTGATAATTGATTTGTGGAGTCGAATTGGAGAGCTCAGAAATCTAAGTTGGGGTTGAGCGCATGCTCAGCTAATTGGTGTATTTCGGCAGTGAAAAATATCTGCCCTAGTTCATCATCAGGTTGGATCATATAGGTTTAGCACTAGTTCATCATCAGGTTACATTCAATAGTTATTCCGGGAGGTTGATTATTCATCCAACCAGAGGGTTTCACCATCACACCGTGTCATCATGATCAGAGACAAAGCAAGCACGTCATTCGGGCTCCCAACAGCAGCTTATTTATTTGAGCTATATACAGGTATGTACATGTATTGATTTCTCCTATTTTATAGCATCTTCGTATTTTTCTAGGGCACATATTTGCATGCAATTGCATGCATGCAAAATTCGGGTTTTGCTTTCCTATTATATCAGTGTCACGTCCCCACCTCTCATACCGACGATGGAGAGGATGCGACTACGGCACTGATACTGTCAAACGGGAAACATAGCCCCATGAACATAAACATGAACATGCATTGAATTAATAACATATACAGGAGCATCCATTCAAGCATTCAACATGCTCATATTAATTCATAAAACAAATAGTTTGCAGAAATTAAGCACAAGAATAAAAGTAAATACTTATCTTGTAATTGCACTGTCCCGCAACTAGCTACGTCACTGCAACATTCCACCCAACCATAGGTGAGTGTGCTCATCAATCTCTGAGCACCACTGCCACCCCCGAGCTAGGCATAATTCCACAAAGAACTAAGGAACAATCAGCTCATACGCATAGCCAAATACATATCAAAACCCAGCCAAGCCAAAAATACATTTGGGTTATCAGGTTGCTAGGGAAACAAGCCAATAGCATAATGGTTCCTTGGACTTACTCAGCCAAGCCAACAATCACACCCAAACACTGTCATACCCTCTAATAGACGGGTCTCTTGGACTTACTCAGCCAAGCAAACACTTTACATCAACACATAGTCAACCATTTAATCAAACAAAACCACACACAATTGTTGGATATGAGCAAAACGTTTATGGACAACCAAAACGAAATGGATGAGGGGAAAAACACTCTAGAAGAGAAAATACGCATTTAGGAAACGTTCTCAGAGCATTATGGAGGCAATTCGGCCACCACAAAACCCCTAACTCGAAATCTATTCTCAGAAAATGTCTCTGAGCATTGTCGGAGCAAAACGACCATCATTCACACCCAAAACAGGAGATCTTGGCTCCCTAACCACTGAGAAACACAAAAACAAATTTATAGGCATGGAATAGTGAGGAAAATACCAGGAAATCATGGGGAAAACACCGAGCAAGCTCAGCTACGTGAGGAAGACCAAAAACGACCCCTTGAAACCCCCAAAACGTGAATCACTGCTTTACATTCACTGAACAAAAAAAGACAGGATTTCCCAGCTATGGCAATGAGGAAAACCACAACAAAAATGCCGAGGGAGGATCCTAGCTACTGAGCATTTCCCAAATCAAATTCCCAGCCATGGGAAAAATGAAGGAAAACCACAAAAACGCGAGGGAGAATGCCCCAACTGTCTCCAACTGCATGAGGAAGCAAATGCATGGGTGAATAATGGCTTGGGAAGGAATTTCCCAGCATTCACTTGCCCAAGAAGCCAAAAAAACGTTTTCCAAAAATGGGTAGCTCCCCAAATTCGAATTTTTGACCTCCATACCTTTCCCATCCCCCAAGGTAATAACTTCCTCCACCAATTTTAAATGTCTGGGCATAAAAGACAAAAAGGGTAGTTGACAACTTATGGGTTTTCCCCTTGGACATTTGGATTTTCCCCATAGGCTCAAGGTTTGAATAATTCCCCCTCCCTATTCTTTCTGAAACCATGCCCCAATCTCTTTAACATTGCGGCGCATAGCTAGTCGTGGTATTTTATTAATTAGCATTTTACAAGATGTCTCAAACATATTGTGCCTGGCTAGCACATAAACCATCGGCATCAATTTTTATCGCTGAAACATAAAACACTAAATCCATGGTGGGGCCTTTGCCTTGAGCTCCACACCACGATTTAACACAATATTTACATCATATGCAATTTAATACCACGGGGTCAAAACCGAGGTGTTACACTTGGTTACTTGGAATATGGTGATTGGATTGTGATGACTACCTCCAATCCACTCTTCTTTAACTTAAAGCAGATCTCTCAACATTTCGTGAACTCAAAGCTCACGCTTTGTAATCTCTAAAATTAAGGGTGCACATCTCCATATGAACTCACAGCTAAGGTAAGGTGGCATTTATTGGATGAATTGGTGGGGATCAAATTGAGAGGTGGCACCCACCTCTTCACTTAAACTAAAGCTCAATTCCATGAAGTTGACTTCAACTCCACTCTTCTGTCAGTTGGTGATCCATCCCCCTGGGTCATTTTTGTTATTTAAGCAGGGCTCCTTAACTCATTTTGGCATGGTCAGAGGACCGAAGGAATGCTATTGCTTGTATTGTATTGTTTACCATTTGGATTAAAGAAGGCTTTGGAGGCAAGATCTATGGTGTAATGTTTTTCATATGTGGATGGTGATTGTCAAGTGCTTATGAGGTATAATCTGTATTATTGGTCTTTGTTTTTTGTTGGTTAATTGTGGGCCTTGAAGGGGAGCTCCCTCCCAGTGGGGTAAGATATTATTCTAGTTTGATTTATGCTCTTACTATTCGCTTGTTTCAGATGTCTTGGAGTTGCATGTATTTTAAGTTTAATTGCATGCTTTCTAATTGTCCTTTTCCAACAACACCTATGTTTTAACCACTGTTTGTGCAAGGAATTCTAAGTTGCAGGTGATCTCACTTGTAGAAGGGGTTGAGCTAGTTTGAATCTTCCTCATCTCCAATATCTTTTGAGGACATAGTCCCTCGATGTTCCACCAAAGCAGACTCCATGGCCCAACATTCCCAGGCTTCCGACACTCTTTCTATCTCTCTTTCCTTCAATTTTTAAAGAAAAATTAAATCTTTCTCGGTTACAGTTATTCACATGCTTAAGTAGTTTATTTTCTCTTTCAAGCAATATGTAAAGGTTGATCTATTTAAACATGTATCTAGATCTAGAAACATAAAGTAATATTTTCAAAGTAGATCTATTTTTTATTAAGTACTTGTGCATATTTCCAATCTTTTAGTACTTAATATTTTTATGTTCTTAACGCTTTATTTGTCACATTTGTTGCATTACAGGTGGCTGTTTTTTCACTTTTATTGCCAAGACAATGAGAATTGCTGCCGGAAAATCAAAGATCTAAGTTGTTCAAAGACCTCCTGGAGCACCACTCTTGATTTTTTCTTACTCATAAAACCTGTAAGCCTTTGGATCCAGATCTGTAAGGACCATTGGCATCCACCTCAAGCATTGTAAATACTGTTAATAAAAGACTTTGAGTAGGCTCTTCAGATCCCACTCCCCATCCCCCCTAGGGGGATTTGTGTCGGTGTTTTTTTTTATGATTTTCCAGTTTTAGTTAGTTTTATCTTTATTTCCAATTTAGTTTTTTATTTGACCAAGGAAGTAAAGGAAATACTTACCCCACGCTCTCCCGAGTACCCCGAAAGGGTGAAAGAGATTTGTGGTAAGATTAATTAGAAAATATTTCTTTTATTTATTTGTTCTTAATTTTTTAAATCAATTCGACTGTTTCTTTCCTGAGTACCCGTAATTAGAAAATATTTCTTTTATTTATTTGTTCTTAATTTTTTAAATCAATCCGACCGTTTCTTTCTCGAGTACCCAAAAGGTGAAAGAGACTCTTCGGTCGTCATCTAAACAACTCATTGTTATGTCTCCAATAAAATAAACCAAGACTCCTTCCCCGTATGCTCTACACCGCTGTAGCTTGTCTGATCAGTAGGCTATATCAGAAAGGGATATGAGTTACTAGATTTAATAGGAAAATCCACACAAGTGATTTTCTCGAGAACTCGGGAGGTTGCAAAGGGTAACTACTACAAAGTCAGGGGGCTACTCCAAGTAGGTTCATCCTCGCCTCGTTGGACACTTGGTATTACCGCTTTAGCACTCAGTTTGAAGGGACTTGACTTGTTGGGCCAAACCCACAATTAACCCAATCCCTTAATTACTCATTAATAATTTTAAAACTGACCAACGAGACAACTGAAATACTTACACGACACAACATCACTCCACTTTTACAAGCACTCCATATTCATCGGCACTGGTTTGTTTTACTTTCAATGCTTAAATCAATTATTGCAAAATGTCATGAATGGTGCTTACATTGTCATATGCTGTTGATGTGATCTCTTTCTTGCAATAGTCTGTTGTGTTATTTTATCCTTTTCATATTAACTCTTAGATTTAATATTTTCTTTCGTAGACTAAAAACCATATATTTTCTTCTAATAGGGACCCACCCCCCTTGGCTTCGCTAGGAGTTGGCCTAGATGGAGGAGTTGAGTGTTGAGTGACAGTATCTCAACTTGAGACTTGCCCCCAAGGATGCACCCAGTGTCTTTTTAGATTTCTGCCACCACCAAAACCCCTCGAGGTGTGTGAAAGGCGGCAACACCTCCCAAGGCGACATTGGACACATTAAAGAAAATATCAACAATTGACTAGCTTTTAATACCATAATCCACGTCTACTAGTTGTGCTTTATGAGTAGAGCCCCCCATGAAATTGTAGAATATCTTAGCAATCCAATCCTAGAAAATCAGTATGGCTTTTGAAAGACGACAATCATATCTTTTTTAACAGAGGAAAATATTAAGATTGCATAGTTTCTCTAAAAAGAAGGAAGAAAATTTATTACTTTAGTTAAAGTAAATTCAACATTCTAACCACAGTTTGTGTAAAGAAACATAGAAATTAACATACTCCTTATTTGAAGGGTGCACGAGGAATTTTAAAGGCCTTTTATCTAACAAAAATGCAATTCTTGAATAGGCCTATTGTAATGTACTCACCCTTTGATAGGCTTGAATGCCCTGCCAATGGGAAAAGGCACAATCAACTACCAAGGAAGTTGCCCACCTACCTGTACTCATTAGAAAAGAGTTAGGTGAAGTAGTGACCAAGTGGGCAAGGCGGTCAGGTGGGAGTGCACAACAAGGTGACCAGGTGGGAGCGCACAACAAGGAGACCGAGAGGGAGTGTATGGAAAAGTGCAACGAAGGAGTGGGTGTTGGCCCTTGCCCAAGCAAGAGTCATCAGGGACCACTTCATCGAATGAGCCTCCGTAGGTAGGCCCAACGTGAAGTGCACCCACCCAAGGGTTGAATGGCAAGTATGTACCCGTGGTGAAGTTGGCCAAGTAGAAGATAGGAATGGGAACCATCATGTATAAAAGGGACATTGTGGGCATAATGGAAGGGCATGAATCAACCAAGCCTAAGTGACCAACCAAGGATCAATAGAGCAAGGTGATTTGTGGTTGGAAGAAGACGTGAAGCACCCAAGGTTACAATAGAATTGGCGAATGGAGGAAGTGCCTAGGAAGATATGTTCAGGCTAGGGTGCCCAGGGAAGGATTTTTTGTGTACTTCGAGTAGCAGACCTAATGTTGTGCCCTTTTTGTAATTGAGGTTCCGACCATTACCCTACCCTCATAATCTTGTTCACCTTGTTATATTAATTTTACCGGTGCCTAGGTTTTGGCACCACTATATATCTTGTACATGTCTTCTTGTTATACTCTTGCATAACTTGTTAACATAACACCGCACATGCATAACTTAATAAGTCTAAGTGTACAAGTACTTGGTCAAGGTTGCTAAATACAGGTGGGCTCAAACAATGTGTAGTTCATAGCTAAAGGTATGGGTGGGCTATGAACAAAGAGGTGTAATCTGTTGGCAAGTAATCTCAAACAACTAAGTCTTTGAGAAGTATGCCTGAGCAATGTTGCATAGCTGCCAAGGGTTGGGCATGCCTACGACATGATGCCTTGGTGTTATGACACCTATGCTTATAAATACAAAAAGAGAAGACCATTTGTCTTTTAAAATCTAGTTACTTAGATTGAATGGAAGTGCATGTGTAAAATGTATAATGACTAGGGCCACAATACTAGTTTCCTTTTAATAGGAGTTGGATCAATCACCTAGCAAACATATACCCTAGACTTCCAAAAATAATTGAAGGGACCTTTCAAGAGTATACACAAGTATAGTTATGTTCATTCAATGTAACAACTAGGGAAAATATATAGCAAAGATAGTAATCAAACATTCAGTCTGATAGTTAAGGAAAATACACATTAACCACACATATGGAATTTGCAAATTTCGACACTCCTCTTGGTGAACTAAAACCTAATTCAAATCAAAACAAGGAAAAATATTTTGATAAAGGCATATTATATTCCATTAATGAGAAAAACAGATTACATCATAAATCTATATCATCTATCTGTTGAGGAAAAACAACTGAAAATTCCAAGATAGGTTGCCTAATTCCTTGTTTAATTCATCATTTCATAGTCCCGCTTTATAGGTGCCCAACCTCCTCGCCATAGGTGCTGTGTGTTGCCTTGCCAAAATACTCTGTAGCTTCATCCCCTGGCACTGCTAACACTGGTAGCATTGCTATTGCCTTTGACACCTACGTATCAATTTCTGTTGGGATTACTTTGAGCTTCAATCTCAATATCCTGTCCTGAACAATCCTAATTCAAATGGTCGCATGCCTCTGAAGTTTCCTTCTGACCCTCCACACAATATCTATATTCTGAGCTAAATTCATTATTGATTACTATCAAATTACCATTCCTCAATCTCAATCCCTGAACTATCATCGATATGCCTATTCTCTCCAATGATTTGAATCTTGCTATCACCATCATTATCATTGTTGAAGTCAAGGGTTCCATTTCATCATTGGTTTTCTCTTTAGACTTCATAACACTAATCCATCTCTTAAATATTCAGCTAAATTATTAACGCTGCAATCTCACCTTTGTGACAAAATAACTATGCTCACAATCCTTGGCTGAAACTCATCAATATTCACAAATTTAGGTTGCAACTTCCTCCTTAGAAATGGCAAAAATGGAAGCACGTTTTGGGACTAAAGAAGTTCGAAAATCATATTTTGTTCCAAATATGGAAGATAGAAAGGATTGACTTGTGACCTAGCAACCTTATGCCAATGCCCCTAAAAGAAAATGGATTTGAATGTCTCATGCCAGGTGTAAGACGCTAACCTTGGGAGGCTTCAAGCACCTTTATCACACAGTCACCACAGTGGTCACTTGCTGACATGGACATGCATGGAGAGAGGTTGATGGCTAGGTGAGTTGATTAGGGGTGCCTTTTCCCATTGACAAGGCACATCATGGATGCTAGGCGTCCTTGTCCAAAGTCAAGGCACTCAGTGGACAGTGGAAACATTCACTAGTTGGACATACCAAAAGAACTTGGAGGGAACTTGGCAACAAAGCAAAAAAGGTTTTCGTGGGCAACCTTGTCCATAGGCATGTGCAACACATGAAGAACAAAGTGACAAGATGAACCGATTGACTTATAGAGGACTTGGGCATACCCAATTAGAGGCACATTGGCTAGGTAGACTAAGTGAGCACACTTGGTTGGATGCATGTCGGCTAGAGGCACTTGGATGCACATCAAGGATTGGATGTTGACTTTGTGCACTTGTGGGTGCACTTGGGCACAAGGTAACATGGTGTACTTGGAGGCACCTCACTAGAAGTAGTTCCTAGGTGCACTTGGGCACAACTTGTTGAAGGCACTTGTGATGGATGTGATGCGACGGGTAATTGTGATGGTTGCAAACCAAATGGGCACGAACTTGACAGGTCCACTTGCTAGACAGGCTTAGTACGACGAGCATGGATGCGAGGGTGTACTTAAGGGCACTTTGGCGTTGAATGGGTTTGTGATTGTGATCGCATGGCATAGTGGGCACAACACCATTTGAGATTGGCATCGATAACTAAGTCATGTGGGCACACTTGAGTTATATGCAGGCGCTTGAGACTACTTAGACTTGGAGGGGCTTGCTAGTTCTTAGCAAAACTCATATATAGATGAGGTCTTAAAGTGAATGAGGTATCATGAGGCATTCATTCAAGAATTGTCAAGTGATTCACACAAGTCCAAAGTGAGCTCTGAAATTGTGCCAAGTCATGGAGTTTGCATAGTAGGCGAAATTGGGTTGGTTGGGTGAAAAATAAAGTGGTGAACACCTACATGTGGTAGGCCTGTGATAGCTTCAAGGGTTGGTTTGCATAGGATTGTTGGGCATTGGCAAGAGGTGTGTTTGCCTTAGTATCTTTGTAGTAGCTATAAAGGAGTGGAATGCATGTGGTTTCCCTCCCTTGTTGGTGTATTGTACAATGTAAACATTCTTCTCATTAATAAAGTTTAAGGCACCTGCCTTGGATGCCGACTATACATGTGCATGTGTAATGTGGCTAGTTTATTGGGATGAATGCTATTCTACTTCATGCAATACTTATTGTTGGTTAATTGTTGATGTTGGCTAAGTGTTGAATATTGTTAAGTATTTGCATATCCGCGTTTACCTTTTTCTATTTCTGGGATTATCGCTGACCATACTTGGACGTCATAAGCCGTAGATATCCTGTGCCCTAAAGGTGGTTGGGTTGTTCATGTGGCACTAGTTGGCAGTATGTCAACATCTTAAGTATCGTTGGGATGTTTATAGGTTGTGGTTGGATGCATGCCTAGCTGTAAAATAAACTTGGTTGAGGAGGACTTGATTGCATTTGATGGTTTGTAGTCTAAGGCGAAGTTATGGGCAGACTTTATGCAAAAGGTGTAGTCTGGCTGTAGTAGGCAAAGGTTGGTCTAACCATTGTGGCTGAGGCAAGGTAGTGCTGCACAAACTCAAGTGGCTATGCAAATTTGAGAAAATTCATAAAGTTTGCAAAGTTGAGAAAATTCATGAAGTTTGAAAGAAAAAGGTTCCAGCAGACTGCAAGTCCGTGACACCAAGGATCCAAGAAAGATCGAGGCATTTACCATATTGGCCTCAAGTAATATAGATTTTCACACTCTAGTTTTTTTAGTCAATGTGTTCCCATAATATACAATGTATATATGACATGATTACGTGTTTATTTTTAATGTTGAGGTTAGTTCATTAGCAAGGTAATTTCCTTGTGATCATTTTATATGTATCTCAAGATTTCCATTAATTTGCCGTGTTTATTTTTTAATGTTGTGGCTAGTTCATGAAAAAGGTTGTCGTCTTGAAAAGTGACAAATAAATACTCAACAAAATTGATTAATCAAAAGTTTGATAAAATAGAATGACACACAATGACAATAAACATGCAAATCAAATACAGATACCATAGTGGAATGTGACTGCAAGATGAACTGAAATATGAACAAGGAAAGTGAAAAATGTTGAAACATACATTCATGTTAAAATATTTTAGGGCATTAACCACAAACTAGCACCTATCAGCTAGCATGGAATTAATAGCAATACACATTTCATTTATTTGAGCCACACAAGCTTGTTTCAGATCCTGCCCTCTGCTCTACCTTACTCTCACACATATCTCTAATGCATGCAATAGAGCAGGCCCCTATATATGCAAGATGACTTACTTTATTTCCATGGCATATAAATAACAAGGTAGATATTTCATCAATTGGGTCTCTATATATTGTCAATTGGGTCTCCATATATCATCATCAATTGGATCTAGCTTAAATGATTGAAATTTGTGTTATCCTCCCCACTCTCGTTGTATTCACTTGCTCTTGCTCTTATACTTCGTTCTATTCTCTTGCTCTTGCCCTTGCCCTTGCCCTTGCCCTTGCTCTTATACTTCGTGCACATGTCATGGAGTACAATAAGGCGTAAAGCCCATATCATACATAAACCTTCGAAGGTTAAATTGACTACTCCGGTAGAGGTTCAAGTGTGAGCCAAGGGCTACTTCTAAACAAATACGTATGTCATGGCATTTCTCTTTAAACTCTTTTGGTCACTCCCTCTAAGGTAAGTTTTGACAGGAGAAAGCCAGTTTTGATAGTGAAAAAACAGCAACTCACTTTCATATACAAGAGTAATTGATAGAAAATTTGAAACAAATTACATTTGAAAATATTTGATCTTTTAACCTCGAAGTGGATAGATCCAAAATAAAATGAATCTATACATGGTTCATACATATCTGTGTGATAGGGAATCTATTATTATTATTATAATGGTAAAGGCAGAGATGGTTTATTTTGCATGTTACAGGCCTCCAATACGCCAAAGCTTGCAGAATTATAGGAGAGTTGTTGCCCTTGTCATGGTCCTGTTTATAGTCGCATCCATGGTTGCTGCCGCTGCCGCTGCCACTGTCAATAATACTGGTAAGTTTAGTTAGTTGCTTGATTAGCTTTAGATACTTTGATTAATTTATACATGTTTGCATTCACATGGGACTATCTCTTTAGATGTTTGAATGTCTATGACGAATTATAAATTATGTTTTTAATTCGATTCAATGTAGTTGCAGGGACAGCTTCTTCTGCCGGTGGGGACGTCGGCGTGGGGGATAAACTTCCACCGGAATGCGAATACGTTGTTGACTGTGCAGATTGTTTGCCATGCACTCAAACGGGACAATATTACCTTTGTTGCGATTAATATCAGGCTCTTTTAGACCGCTGATAAGTGTGTATGCTGTCCCCCGTGTTCTCCAGGGTGCACTTTCTTTCCTTTGCTTCGATTCACGTTTCAAGTATTACCGTGGATTAATATATGGTGAACATATGGAACTTGCGATTGCGATTATGTCCAAGTATTATCGTGGATTTATATATGGGGAACATATGGAATTGATGTTACAAGTTGAAAAAAGTTGGTATAATGATTAACAATGTATTTTGTTTTTTATATGTGAAAATATATGTTATAACTAATGGTGATGTACATGCATTTTTATTTAAACATACAACTTAAATGTGGAACATAGCTATTGGATGTTAAGTTGAGTTATACTTTGAATATATATATATGAGTTGATGAAACATTTTCACTTGAAACAATTAGATATATTTATACATAGGCATATATGTGGTTTTTAGTTGACATACAAATGGATAAACTATAAGATAATTATGTATTATAAGTGGTAATTATGATCAAAGTTATGATTTTAAACACTCGTACTATTTGTGAGTAAGTGTGGTTTCTAGAGGATGCATGACTTGTCCAGACTCGTTATTATGGCATGTCTCTTTGAACAATGCTCAATGTGGTTGGGATTTGATGTTTCTATTGAGAGGGGTAGAGGTATTTTCCACCATGTATCCTCGAAACCTAGAGTAATGGGAGGGCAATGATGGACATGCTATCTTAGATATGCGATGATGATTTCCAGTTTCCTTCTAGGGAAGTTAGGTCAATATATTCCACACTTTTGCTTGAGAGTTCTATGAGTGGTTCTATGCGTGGTTAGGTGTGTATAGCCAATACCACAACATATTCTAACATAGGAAGGATAGGATGAGAACTAAAGCAGGTTAGGGAGATTGGGTGGCTCTATGTTAGTTGCATATTCTACTTGGGAAGTAGTAGTGTCTTTTTATTTATTGCTAAATTCATACCATGTGAAGGATGTGTGTTGATCTTTGTTAATGTGATGATTAGTTAGTGTTGAATATTGTGATTGGTGGGTAGAGATTATGAGTGATATTGTTTTAAATCTTATTAGTAAAAAAAGTTGAATGATGCATTGTGAGTATTCTTTGGTAAGTTTGATGGAGAAACACACAAAAACTCACAAGCATGTATGTATGCACATTATGTGTTAACGACAACTTTTATTTAACTATTAGTACCTATGTATGGTATGTGTAAGCTGGCCATGTATGCACATCATAGATGAGTGGGCTAGTATGATGAGGTAGTTGTACAGCATGAGTGGGCCTAATAGTTAAGAGCATGTGTTTTCTCCTAGGAGGTCACAGGTTCAAATCTAGAGGAGGGTAGTATATCATAGTTTGTATAGATATATTAAGAGATATAATTAATAGAACTTAAAATATGTATTTTAAAATGTTTAAATAAGTGTATTGTATTACATGATTTTATCCATAATTAATTTCTAATATATTCTAATATTATTTATTAAGCTTTCATTGTGATTTAATTGTTCTGAAATATATTTATTAAGATGTGGGAGTTGGTTTGTTAGTTCGTGAAAGAATTGGTCTATATTATATTTCTTTGTTTGGTTGGTGGATTATTTGTTTATAATATATTTATTTTGTTATTATTAATTATTCTCAAATATATTTGTTAAGATATACATGTGAGTTGGTTGATTGGATTGCTTGTCTATATTATCTTTGTTTTGTTTATTAATAAGTATTCTCAAATATATTTGTTAAGATATACATGTGAGTTGGTTGATGGATTGTTTGTCTGTATTATCTTTATGAGTGTATGAGTCCCTAGGTGGATGGAATTATTTACATTTTATTCTTTGATTATTATGATGGATTCTTCTTAGTATGTCTACCAATATTGGGATGTGGAATATTTCATTTGATAGGTAGGAAAACTTTAGGTGCAAAAAGGAAAAGGATAAAGATAAAATGAAGGGAGGAGAAAGTGGGTTCTTCGCCTAGCTCTTTGGAGGCAGGGAAGAAAGGTCTTGGAAAGACCTAGAAAAATATTATGGTTTGATGTTTGGGATGATCCCAAAGACAACGAGTGAGAATTGCTATTCAAAGAGTCATGGGCATGGAGGGCCACGAAGCTAAATGAATTCCTGGGGCTAGCTAGTTGGTTGGGATGTTAACCATGGTTCCACTTTTGGTAAGTGGAAAATTGATCCTAGCATCAGTGCAAAGGATTCACCTAAGGCATCGATGCAAAGGATTCACCTAAGGCATCAGTAAAGGTATTTATCTTGGTAAAATCTTGTTTAATTTTGCTATGAAATAAATGTTGAGTTAATAGCATTAATTCTTAAAAAGATTTATTGGTTAATATTGACTTGTTAGGATTTATTGGTTAGAAATGTGAATACTTGTTTAATGGTGAAGAGCAAAAAAACATTGATTAAATTCTATTTTAATCTTATTTAAATTTTATGTAAATTTTATTGAATTTATGTTGATGTTAGCTTCTAAATGATTATCTGTAGAAATTGGACTTACTAGCTATATTTTTATGATTGACTAGAGTACAAGTAAATGATAAATGGAAAAATACACATTAGATAAGGGAAGTGCACTTTAATTTTTATTTTAATATTCACTTATGGTTTCTATTTAAGAGCGTGTTATTATTGTTTATTAAAAAAAATATAACTTTTTTTGTTATTGAAATGAGAAAATTTCAATTTAATATTTTTTTATGGTTTTTAATTAACTTTTGTGGAAAAAATAATGAGAAAAGAAGGTGTTAGATTTAGGCCTTTGTGAGGTAGGGAAAGAGGTAAATATTGATTTATTTTGAGAAAATAATGCTCATCGCATTTGTTGAATTGCCTTAACTCTAATTTCATTTTAATATTTAATAATGGTTTTTAATTAATTTTTGTGAAAAAAAATAAGGAGAAAAGAAAGTGATCTAATTGATTATTAAGAAAAATGTAATGTTGTTTTTGGATAATATTATGAAAGGAGAAAGTTTCGTTTTCATATTTACCTATTGTTTCTAATTAAATTTTGTAAACAAAAGAGAAAAGAAAGTGTTAATACTGATTATTAAGAAAAATATATTGTTGTTTTTAGGTAAATATTATGAAAGGATAATAAATGGATATTTATGCTTATTACAAGTTGTGTTTTTTTTTGTTATTACAGCTAAAAGGAACTACTTCGAGGGTTTTCTATTTTCGAGTGTTATGCATTGGAACAAATCCTTAACTTAAAGGGAAAAAATGGTATTATATAGATAGAAAGCAAGAAAATATTTTGCACCTATCTAAGCAAGATCATAAGAAATTCTAAAGGCAAATTCTAAGTCATAACACCAAAAAAACAATAGGATTCCCTTGAGGGATTCAAATTCCTACCTCATTAATCTTTAATATGAATCCCTTGATGTCGTGGACAATATTCAATGCCCATCTTCATCCCTCACATCCAGAATCTCTTCAAATTAGCAATCAAGTAGGGTTTCCCTAAACCTTGGACACAAAGCCTCATTTTTATAATTTCAATCATTGAGATAAAACAAATCCATCCACTATACAACTATTATGGTTAACCTTCTTTTAACCAAGTTATATCGAATTATTCTGAAAGAGAAGATCAACATATGGCTAAAAGGACATAGAATAAGAGCTAAATGCCATGCAATATTTAGGAGCTACCATTCAATTGTGTATCACCTTGTTATGCTTAGGACACAACTGAGGAGTGTCCCAACAATAAAACCAATCGTTTGTGTTGCTTTGTTGACATTAGAAAAACATTTAGATTTATAAATATTAGTGTGATGAATTATATGAGTTTATGTTTATTTTGATTCAATGAATGGTATGAAGAGAATTTTTTCTAGTGTTGAAATAGTCCTTAATAGTCCTTCTAAGGAATAAAATTCCCTTAGAGTGCTAATGCATAGTTAATTGTAAACACTATTTGTCATGCTATACATTATTTGTCATGCTATAAAAGGGGACAAGGTATCCTTTATTGTGATTAACAATAAGCTTTTTTTTAATTGCTTCTAAAGTTGTGTAGACTTTTTAGTTTGGGTTTGCAATGTGATTGCATATGGATTCTATTTATTTTTAACATAAATTATTATAGATTGTATTAAAAATTGCCACGACCTAGTTGGACAACTTAAAAGTAAAAAGTTTAAGGGCTTTGATCTTGAGTTTAGGGTCTTTCCTCCTCCCCCCCACATTTGCGTGAGAAGTTTAGCCAACTCTTTCTTTTAAATTTACACTTCCTTTTAGTTTCTTAAGAGCATGAGTAGACTCTAACAAATTCATTGCACAATAGAACATGGATAAATAATACATGGCTAAATTGGATCATGATTCTTACTTATTATCTCCATTTTGGGCTAGAGTATAATTCTTTTTCTTTACTATTGTTGTCCAAGATTTCGTCTTGTCTTGATCTGGTGGTTTTGGGTTTAACATTAGCTCATTTTCCTTTATTTGATCCACCTAGCTTAACTTAGGTTGAGTTATGACTTGGTGAACATCCATTGAAACTAGGTCCAACAGTAAATAATATTACTCTTTTAGGGCATATTCACTAACAACCTTTGGAGGTTGAGGATTTGATTCTTGTTGTAGAGAGGATTTCTCTTTCAAAATGAACTCACTAGCTTCCTTTGGAATATTATTGGGTGCCTCTTTAGGAGGGTCCAAGTCTAGGAGATCTCCTTGTTGATTAGTTGATGTTATTCGTTTGAAACATCCCACTATGTGGGTCTACAATGAGAATTTCTAGTGCCTATGTTCTTAAAGGATTTTAGTAAAAATCCTCTAGAGGTTGAGGAGTTGATTTTTATTGTAGAGAGGGTTTCTCTTTTATAAGGAACTCACTAACTTCCTTTTAAATATGGTTGGGTGCCTCTTTGCGAGGCTCCAAGCCTAGGAGACTAGGAGATCTTCCTTATTTATTAGTTAATGTTCTTTGTTTGCACCATCTCTCCACATTGGTTTACAATGAGACTTTCTAGTGCCTATATTATTAAAGTATTTTAGGCAAAGGGATTCCAAATGATGTATTTCATCATAAGATATACAATGGAAAATGACCTAATCATAGTCAAAAAAAATTGTCCAAGAGAAGTTTTTTCTAATTAATTTTTTTCCCATTAGAGACCCCTTGCCGAAATTCATTTCAACACTTATAAAGGCATATGTTATAATGTTGCAATTTTTCATTTTTTGAATTTTGTAATATTACTTTCCTAGATATTTTCCAATGACTTGAATTGAGCCTAAGCCCCAAATATGGAAGGGAAAATTTAAAATCCTTATCCATTAGAGTCGAAGAAAGAGAATATAGCCTTGGATCAAAAGAAGGAATCTAGAGTTTCATACATAAACTTGAAGTAAGTGAAAACCAAGGCCTTGAGTTTAAAATTAAACCCATGTATTTTTCCAGATCAAACTCAAGAACAAAAAGTCACATTGCACGAGGATATATAATGGCCTCGTCTTTTGTTTCAGTCTTTTAAGAACAAGAGATCCATTTGTGAAAATGTGCTAAACATTGCCACATGACATTGAAAAATTACACAAAGCTAGTTGAGCTATGAAAGAGTGCTTGATCTTCAACATCTTGAATAATGTGAATAGAAAAGGTCAAATCCTCACGAATCATGAAACAATTCAAGGGGGACACTAGATATACCACCATACTTCTCTATATAATTGATGGATTCCCTTGAAGAATATCAAAGAGAAGAAAGGGGGTTGAAGTTGTTAACAGTAACCAAATCTATGAAAACACCAACAGTACTAAAGCACTAGTAGGGATAGCCTAGGATGCCACACTGCATGATTTTCCAATAGAACTAATAAGAGGCATAAAACCTATAAGATTTGAAGTGACCACCATTGCCATGAGAGAAACCTATGGGCACATAAAGGACATATCCAACAAGAAACTCAGGGAAGAAGGGCACAAGGCACTAAGAGAGTTGACCAGATGAGGTTGAGACACCATGAGTAGCTGATGTGATTGACTAGGTTAAAAAAATAGTTGGTGTCATGTGCAAGAGGCATAGAGCCATTATGAAGAATCCATAACAATGTTTTATTGTAGATGGGCTCTATTAACAATTAAATTTTTTCTTTGAAATATTACAAATACAAATTGTACATAATTTGTTAATATATTTTTTGTGAAAATTTATAGAGGATGATTATAGCTAATTGTTTACTTGTCATCGATGATTATGAGGGTTATGGTGACAGTTAAAAAAAAATTATGTTTTAAGTTTTTTTTGACATTCAATACATAAATAGAATATATGTGAACTTGAACTAACAAAATAAGAAGAAAAACATAATTCAGAACTATTGTCATCATGGCTAAATTATATAAAGTTGAAAGATAGAGGGCATTTTTTATTACATTATTAGAAGGTTCAAGAGATAGAGGGTATTATTTATTACATTATTAGAGAGTTCGAGAAATGGAAGGTATTGTGTCCTATATTATTAGAGGGCTCTCGTTCATTTTTTTAAGAAAAACATTAGCAAACTATTATAATAATTAACTAGTAACCTAGAATTGCTCAAATAAAAGAAATCCAATGAAAAAGAAAAATCCATGTTGCATGGCATTAAATACATTGGGAAAAGGATGAAATGGATTGGTCTATATCAAAACCTATGATTGCAATTAATAAACATGTTCCAATATCGATCATTTACCGACAATTTGGTAGGGGCATAAATCCAAAGTATTTATGAAGATGATAATATATATGGGCGTGCAGTAAAAAAAATGTTGCAACTAACTCCTTTATTTGAAGAATGGAAGACACAATTCTTTAGACTAAAAGTAATTCTTCTACTCTAACAACATGAAAACGAAATTTTGTTTTAACAGCAACATGTGTGCATATTATACATTTTTTTTTCAATAGTGCATTTCATAACTAATTGAAAATTTTGTTTTAACAATAACATTTCATCATTATTAGAGTACTATACGCTTTTGACTCAATATACACAATTCTGATTTCATCTAACTACCAAATTTTTTTATAAACCTTATTTATATGCAAAATAGTTCTCATTATTTGGAAATATAATAAGTGTGCATATTATACATTTTTTTCAATAGTGCATTCCATAACTAATTGTTGTCAAAGGCCATGACTCATTATTATTGGAAGAAGTATTAAGGAAGCACACACATGTTCTATGATTTCATCTTTGCATGCCTTAAAGATCACATTATATATAGAGATAAATATATTATATTAATGACAAAAAAAGTGTCTATAATGTTAAGAATATTTTTTCATGATGATGTGATTGGAAAAAAAAAAGACATCAAACAAATAGTTACACTAGATGTTGATATTCCCTATGTCAATGTGATTGTTCCAATGTAATTCATTGGTGCAATTGTGTAATAAAATGCAGTAAATAGAAGCAATGGCGAGGTGATGGGAATCCCAATAGATTCAATGGGAATTAAACATAGAATCTAGTTGGATCTAAGAAAATTGTTGATGAGAAGCGGAGCATAAGATTCGGTCCTTCAATGGATGGGGTTAATCCCTACACTCAATAATCTAGCATATGTAACACATGGATTGAGGTTTTGAACAACTACAATATTCCAAATTGGATGTCAATTAAGAAGGAGCACCTTAGTGTTGTTAGAGCTTGTAGCTCAGACGATTACTTCTGCATTGACTTCATGTCTAGCATGTAGAAGTGTTTGAGACAAGGAACTCTCTAGACAAACTTTGTAAAAGTGACATTTATAATAATTTATTTAAAATGTCAATTATCCCATGGTATTGGAGGGCCATGGTATTGATCCCATTGTATTTTCATAAATTGAATGTTATAAAAAAGTCTATGGAGAGGTGTAGACATGATGTCATTATCAATGCATGTGGGATACATTAAGAGTGAGTGATTAGTGAGTGATAAGATCTAAGATAGGGATTCTCTTAGAGGATTTTGAGAGAGTTATTCTCTCAAGCTTGGGTTGTGTTTAGTGGTTGAGGGTTTGAACACAGTTTGCAGTGGGAGTGAGTCAGTATGGTCTCTGGTTAGTCACACCTAGTTCTAGGAGGTTCCTACAGAAACCATGAGGGTTTCGAGTAGATCTGAAGGAGTACATATAGTTCTATATGCATATATTCAAGTTGTTGTACAAGAAGAAATATAGGGGAATAGGGATGGAATTCAGTAGATCTGAGTATGACTAAGTCTTGGATATCATCTGGAGGTGGTTTGACAGGATTTTGATTTGTATTGACAAAAATACAGAGGTTTTTGTTTAGAGCTTTGTAAATTTCAAGTGTTTTTTTTGTAACTTGGAATAAGAAGCCAAACTGTTGCTAGTTTTCCCCATGATTGTTGTTTCTAGGATACATTGACTTGTATATGGTGTATATGGTTATTTTATCTTTCCATGGTGCATTTGTTAGATTCCAATGTGTTTATGGTTGTTAATTTTCAAATCCACACTAATAATTTCTATGCAAAAATATGAAGTGAGTAATTATAGAAGTATCAATCAAATCTAGAATCGATGAAAAATTAATAAGTGTTGGTTTTACTAGTACTTGGAAATAATAAATTGAAGAAATAAGACATATATCTGTCACTTCTTATTAATGAATTACATTTTTTATCCATAAGATTACAATCTATGATGTTTCTTGGCTATTGAGTTCACATGATCTTGAATTCACACTACATGAGATTATTATGTTGGTATAGATATGATTTACTATGTTTGAGGTCAATAAATTTATTCACATTTTAGTATTTGTTTTGTACCTTGGATTCCATTTTCATCATTGTTGGAAATCCTTGCCCCTATAAATAGGTTTCATTATCGATTGTTTCTAATGGGGTATGATTTAACCATATAAATTGCATGTGAAAAATGGAATTATTAGCTCCATGAAAAAACTTTAAAAATAGACAATTTTGTATTCTTAATCAAACCACATAAGCAAATAAACAAGTATGCAAACCATAAAGTGTAGATATTAGATGATAACAGAGTTTGAACACCCCTCCTAGGCTACATCTATAAGCCACTTCCAATGAGAAGGTCAACCTTATTAAGTCATCAAAATCTTACATACATGGGTTTTGGAAACATTCTGAGTTATGTCAGTTAAACTTAGAAACTAACTGCACCATTGCATTCCTCTTGAAATTTTGAGAAAAATGAGTATAAACTCAACTATCTTTGCATGAGACCTTCTTTGTCATGCAAATTGAAAAAGACCTTCTATTGCACATGTACGGGCGTATGAATTGTACCCTATTGTACCATGTACCTTGTACCCAAATTAAATTGTTGTAGAAAACATGTCCACCTGAAATGCCTTGATTGTTGTAGCTTAGTTTTTATTGAAGATATTGTAGTTGTTGATGATCAATATGTATGATTGTTTCTTTACCCATTAGGTAATGTTTCCACTTCTTCACACTTTGTACTGATGCATACAATTCTTTATCATAGATAGGATAGTTAATTGTTTCTTTAGAGAAGGTTTTAGAGTGATAGCAAATTGTTTTTTATGTGCATCAAGACTGCCCCCATAGCATAACCAATAGCATTAGTTTCTATCTCAAATGGTTGTCATAGATCCGACAGTGCAAGTAATGGAGTCGTTCTGATCTTTTTTATCAAAGTGTTGAAGGATTTTTTTCTTTTCCTTCCCACTGAAAGACTTTGTTCACACCTGTCAAAGCATGTGATGTAGAAGCTATGAAGGACAAGATCGCAATGAACTTCCTCTAGTATTAGGCTGCTCCCCAAAAAATTCTTACATCGGTTACATTATTTGGCTTAGGACAATTCACAATGACCTCCACTTTAGAGGGATCAATTCTCAGCTCACCACGCCCTACAATGTAACCCAGATAAACTAAAGATGTCCTTCAAAACGCACATTTGGGCATCTTTAAGTACAATTTCTCCCTTACAAGTACATCCAACACTTGTTTTCTAAAAATCAAAATATCATCTAAGTAGACTATGACAAAATCATTAATAAAGGGCCTAAAAACACCATTCATAACCCTCATAAATGTTGCAGGTGCATTACAAATCCCAAAGGGAATTATCATCCATTCATACAATCCCTAATTAGTTTTGAAATTAGTCTTCCAAATTTCATTGTCATGAATTCGAATTAGATGATAGCCACTTCGCAAGTCTAACTTAGTGAAAAAAATTGCATTCTTGAGTTGATCCAATAGATCATCAATTCGGGGAAGAGGATACATGTTCGTAATTATAATTCTGTTTAGTTCCCTGTAATCCATGCACATGATCCATGTATCATCCTCTTTCGGCACCAAAAAAATCAATGCACCACATGGAGAGGAACCCAGTCAAATGTCCCCTCTCTCAAGAAATTCTTGAACCTAATTATTTATCTCTGCATTCTCGATTACTGAAGACCAGTACATGCCAATGTTAGGAACAAGTGAATCCTGCTATAAGTGAATTTCATGTTGAATTTATCTTTTAGGAGGTAACCCTTTAGGTTCTTGAAACATAATGTAATAATCAAATACCACTTTAATCAAGTATTTTTTAGGTTTTGGATCACAACCCTTAAAAGATTCAGTTTTTTCAACATCCTTTACTTTAACTATCATAAGGACAAAATTCTTACTGGCATTTACCAGCCTCTTCATTTGATTTGCAGAAACCAAAGAAAGATTAGTTTTCATGCAGTGTGCACGAACTATGTATTCCACACCATATTTGGTGAGATGATACTTGTTATCTTCCCCATAAAATATAGCCTTCCTATCATAAATATAAGGACTACCTACGACATACCACATATATCCAAAATGACCACATCTATATTAACTTCATCAACAAGTCTAGAACTAATAGAAAATATAAGCCTACACTGCTTTGTAACTTGCAATTGTGCATTATCACAAACCCATCCAAGTGGAATTATTAGCTTCATAAAAAGAATTTAAAAATTAACAATTTTGAATTCTTAATCAAGCCACATAAGAAAATAAACAAGTATGCAAACCATAAAATTGTAGACAACAGATGATAACGGAATTCACCCCTCCTAGGATACGTCTCCGGGCCACTTCCAATGAGAAGGTTGATCTTATTAAGTATTCATGATAATATATACATGGTTTTTCGAAACACTTTGAGTTATGTCAATCAAACATAGAAACTAACTGCACCACTACATTCCTCTCGAAATTTTGAGAAAAATGAGTATAAACTCAACTATCTTTGCGTGACACCTTATTTTGCATGCAAATCGACAAAGACCTTCTGTTGCACATGTACGGGCGTACGAATTGTACCCTATTGTACCATGTACCCTGTACCCAAATTAAATTGTTGTAGAAAACCCATTCACCTGAAATGCCTTAATTGTGTTAGCTTAGTTTATGATTGAATATATTTTAGTTGGTGATGATAAATATTTATGATTGTTTCTTTACCCATTAGGTAATGTTTCCACTTCTTCACACTTTGTACTGATGCATACAATTATTTTTCATAGGTAGGATAGTTAATTATTTCTTTATAGAAGGTTTCAGAGTGGTAGCAATTTTTTTTTATGTGCATTAACACTACCCCCATAGCATAACCACTAGCATTAGTTTCTATCTCAAATGGTTGTTGTAGATCTGGCAACACAAGTAATGGAGTTGTGTTGATCTTTTCTTTCAAAGTGTTGAAGGATTTTTGTTCATTTCCTTCCCATTGAAATATTGTTCACACCTGTCAAAGCATGTAATGGACAAGCTATGAAGGAGAATTTCACAATGAACTTCCTCCAGTATTGGGCTACTCCCAAAAAACTTCTTACATCGATTACATTATATGGCTTAGGCCAATTCACAATGACCTCCACTTTAGAGGGATCAATTCTCAGTTCACCACCCCCTACAATGTAACCCATATAAACTAAAGATGTCTTTCAAAATTCACTTTTGGACATCTTTAAGTACAATTTCTTCCTTACAAGTACATTCAACACTTGTTTTACATGCTTGTCATTCTCTTCCCGCGTATGACTAAAAATCAAAATACAATCTAAGTAGACTAAGACAAAATCATTAATAAAGGGCCTAAAAACACCATTCATCACCCTCATAAATGTTGTAGGTGCATTACAAATCCCAAATGGCATTACCATCCATTCATACAATCCCTATTTAGTTTTGAAAGTAGTCTTCCAAATGTCATTGTCATGAATTTGAATTAGATGATAGCCACTTCGCAAGTCTAACTTAGTGAAAAAATTGCATTCTTGAGTTGATCCAATAGATCATCAATTCAGGGAAGATGATACATGTTCGTAATTGTAATTATGTTTAGTTCTCTGTAATCCATGCACATGCGCCATGTGTCATCCTTTTTTGGCACCAAAACAATAAGTGAGCCACATGGAGAGGAACCTAGCCGAGTGTCCCCTCTCTCAATAAATTCTTGAACCTAATTATTTATCTCTACATTCTCAATTACTGAAGACCTGTACATGCTAATGTTAGGAACAAGTGCATCCTATTGTAAGTGAACTTCATGTTGAATTTATCTTTTAGGAGGTAATCCTTTAGTTTCTTGGAACATAATATCATAATTAGATACCACTTTAATAAAGACTTTTTTATGTTTTGGATCGCATCCCTTAAAAGATTCAGTTTTTTCAACATTATTTACTTTAACTATCATAAGGACAAAAATATTACTAGCATTTACCAACCTCTTCAATTGATTTGCAGAAACCAAAGAAAGATTAGTTTTCATGCAGTGTGCATGAACTATGTATTCCACACCATATTTGGTGAGATAATACTTCCTATATTCCCTATAAAATATATCATTAATATAAAGACTACCTAACACATACCACATATATCCAAAATTACCACATCTAGATTAACTTCATCAACATGTCCAAAATTAATAACAAATCTAATTCTACACTGCTTTATAACTTGCAATTGTGCATTATCACAAACCCATCCAAGTGGAAATGATTTAGGGTGTAACTTATCTTTTATTATCGGTTGTTTCTCATGGGGTCTGATTTGAAATTTTTCAAGATATTTTTAACCATGTAAATTGCATGTGAAAAATGGAATGATTAGCTTCATAAAAAGAATTCAAAAATAAACAATTTTGAATTCTTAATCAAACCACATAAGCAAATAAACAAGTATGCAAATTATAAAATTTTTAACAACAGATGATAACAGAGTTCACCCCTCCTAAGCTACGTCTTCGGGCCACTTCCAATGGGAACGTCAATATTATTAAGTCTTCAAGATTTTATATACATGGGTTTTGGAAACATTCTGAGTTATGTCAGTCAAACTTAGAAACTGACTGCACCACTTCATTCCTCTCGAAATTTGAGAAAAATGAGTATAAACTTGACTATCTTTGCCTAACACCTTCTTTGGCATGCAAATCGAGAAAGACCTTATGCTGCACATGTACGGGCGTATGAATTGTACCATGTACCCTATACCCTGTACCTAAATCAAATTGTTGTAGAAAACCCATCCACCTGAAATTCCTTGATTGTTGTAGCTTATTTTGTGATTGAAGATATTGTAGTTGTTGATGATAAATATGTATGATTGTTTCTTTACCCATTAGTTAATGTTTCCACTTCTTCACACTTTGTACTGATGCATACAATTCTTTATCATAGGTAGGATAGTTAATTATTTATTTAGAGAAGGTTTCAAAGTGATAGCAAATTGTTTTTTATGTGCATTAAGATTGCCCCCATAGCATAACCACTAGCATTAGCTTCTATCTCAAATGGTTGTTGTAGATCCGTTAGTTCAATTAATGGATTTGTGCTGATCGTTTCTTTCAAAGTGTTGAAGGATTTTTGTTCTTTGCCTTCCCATCGAAATAATTTGTCCACGCCTGTCAAATCATGTAATGGAGAAGCTATGAAGGAGAAGTTAGTAATGAACTTCCTCTAGTATTGGGCTACTCCCAAAAAACTTGTTAGATCGGTTACATTATTTGGCTTAGGCCAATTTAGAATGACCTCCACTTTAGAGGGATAAATTCTCAGCTCACCACCCCCTACAATGTAACCCAGATAAACTAAATATTTCTTTCAAAATTCGCATTTGGACATATTTAAGTACAATTTCTCCCTTACAAGTACATCCAACACTTGTTTTACATGCTTGACATTCTCTTCCTGAGTACGACTAAAAATAGGAATATCATCTAAGTAGACTATGAAAAAATCATTAATAAACGACCTAAAACACAATTCATCACCCTCATAAATTTTGCAGGTGCATTACAAATCCCAAATGGTATTACCATCCATTCATACAATCCCCGTTTAGTTTTGAAAGTAGTCTTCCAATGTCGGTGTCATGAATTCGAAGTAGATGATAGCCACTTCGCAAGTCTAACTTAGTGAAAAAAATAGCATTCTTGAGTTAATCTAATAGATCATCAATTCTAGGAAGAGTATACATGTTTGTAATTGTAATTATATTTAGTGCCATGTAATCCATGTAGATGCCCCATATATCATCCTTTTTTGGCACCAAAACAATCAATGAACCACATGGAGAGGAACCCAACCGAATGCCCCCTCTCTCAAGCAATTGTTGAACCTAATTATTTATATATGCAGTCTCAATTACTGAAGACCTGTACATGCCAATGTTAGGAACAAGTGCGTCCTATTGTAAGTGAATTTCATGCTGAATTTATCTTTAAGGAGGTAACCTTTTAGGTTCTTGAAACAGAATATCATAATCAGATACCATTTTAATCAAGTCTTTTTTAAGCTTTGGATCACATCCCTTAAAAGATTCAGTTTTTTCAACATCATTTACTTTAACTAACATAAGGACAAAATTCTTACTAACATTTACCAACCTCTTCATTTGATTTGCAAAACCAAAGAAAGATTAGTTTTCATGCGGTGTGCACGAACTATGTATTCCACATCTTTTATAATGAGACGATACTTGTTATATTTTCTGTAAAATATAGCCTTCCTATCATAAATATAAGACTACCCAACGCATACCACTTATATCCAAAATTACCACATCTATATTAACTTCATCAACAAGTCCAGAAGTAATAGCAAATATAAGTCTACACTGCTTTGTAACTTGCAATTGTGCATTATCACATACCCATCCGAGTGGAAATGATTTAGGGTGTAACTTAGTTTCCAAATGAAGTTTCTTAACTATTTATACTGAAATGGGATTTTATTGTGATCCAGTGTAAAAAAGAATATCATTTTTTGTGTGTTTAAAGATTACCCTAATATGAAATAATTCACTTCTCTTTCTTTCATCAACAACAGGCTCATGCTTTAAAATACAAATAGGAGGATTTTTACCTTGAATTCTTGTAGCAACAATCTTAGTTTCATCCCCAGATTCAGATCCCAAATCATGTTCGATTGTTACAGTAGTGGTCTTATTGTCTTCCTTATTCTGAAACTTCTCAGGCTTGAGTTCCATGTGAAGTTTCCAACATTTGGATGCATCATGACCCTTTTTATGGCAATGAGAGCACGTAGGTTTTTATCCTTCTTTATTTACTGTAGATGTATGCTTTCTTTTCCCTTTACCTTTGAACTTTTTTCCATCTGGTTTAAAATGTTTCTTAGGATTTCGAGTTGTATTGACAAAAATCCAGAGGTTTTTGTCTGGGGCTCTGTAAATTGTAAGTGTTTTTTTTTCTATAATTTGTAATTAGAAGCCAATCTGTTGTTGGTTTTCCACGGGATTGTTGTTTCTGGGATAAATTGATTTGTATATTGTGTATATGGTTATTTTATATTTCCATTGTGCATTTGTTATATTCCAGTGTGTTTATGGTTATTAATTTTCAAATCTGCACTAATAATTTTGGTGTAAAAATATGAAGTGAATAATTAACAGAAGTATGAATCAGATCTGGAATCGGTGAAAACTTAACAGGTGTTAGTTTTACTAGTACTTGGAAAATAATAAATTGAATAAATGAGACATATATTTGTCACTTATGATTAATGAATTACATTTTTTATGGAATAAGATTACAATGTATGATATTTCTTGGTTATTGAGTTCACATGATCTTGAATTCACACTACATGAGATATTATGTTGGTATAGATATGATTTACTATGTTTGAGGTCAAGAAATTTATTCACATTTTGGTATTTTTTTTGTACCTTGGATTCCATTTTCATCATTGTTGGAAGTCCTCGCCCCTGTCAATAGATTTCATTATCGATTGTTTCTAATGGGGTCTGATTTGAAATTTTTCAGCATCTTTTTAACCATATAAATTGCATGTGAAAAATGGAATTATTCGCTTTATAAAAAGACTTTGAAAATAGACAATTTTGAATTCTTAATCAAACCACATAAGGAAATAAACAAGTATGAAAACCATAAAATTGTAGACAACAGATGATTACGAAGTTCACCCCTCCTAGGCTACGTCTTTGAGCCACTTCCAAAGAGAAGGTCGATCTTATTAAGTCTTCAAAATATTACATACATGGGTTTTGAAAACTTTCTGAGTAATGTCAGTCAAACTTAGAAACTGACTGCACCACTGCGTTCCTTTCGAAATTTTGAGAAAAATGAGTTTCAACTCAACTATCTTTGCCTGAGACCTTCTTTGGCATGCAAATCGAAAAAGAACTTTTGTTGCACATGTACGGACGTACGAATTGTACCATGTTGTACCCTATACCCTGCCTTAGGATCTATGTAAGCATATGGGCCCAAGCTCTATCCTCGTGTGTCTTGAAACAGGGGTTTAAATAGTGATTTTGGGTCATGAAATGGTATTCACGCACCACTTTTTGGGATCCAAATATGCAACAAATTTTTAAATAAAATGTTTCAATCCTTAACAAAGGATTGGGTTGTAGCCCAGTGGAAAAGCATGGACATGAGGGAGTAGAGGTATCAACCACAAAACCACGGGCCTCGCTTCCACCCCTTTTGTCTAGTAACAACTTGTGCTTTTCTTCAACTTTGTGTCCATAAGTTCCCATAGAGATGACCAAAATTTCCCAAGAAAGAGGGAATCTCGATAACATATAATAGAAGTAAGTGACCCAAAATGAACCCATACATGTTGAAATAACAAATGATCATTCAACTCAATTGTGACCTACTTCTTACAATGCACTAAAATGCACATTTTATTCAGCCTATCCACAACAACATATAAATAATCATGTCCTTTTCTAGACATTGGTAACCCTCTAACAAAGTCTATTGACACACTTTCCCATGGACAAGAGGGAACTGGAAGTGGAGTGTACAATCCTAAATTTCTATTACTTTGATTACTTGTTGTACACATAACACATCCTTTTAAATATTTGTACATAGTATCATTAGTTCAAGGCCAATAACAAAACTTTTGCAATTGTACTACAATTTTTCCTACACCAAAATGTCCTGAAATGAGAGAAGTATGAGCTTCTCTTATCACATGCACTCTTTCACTTTTTGGAATACATATTTTTCCAAGATATCAATTTGTTTTTTTATGTGCATTAAGATTGCCCCCATAGCATAATCAAAGGGCATCAATTTCTATCTCAAATGGTTGTTGTAGATCTGACAGTGCAAGTGATGGAGTTATGCTAATCTTTTCTTTCAGATTTTTGAAGGATTTTTGTTCTTTTTCTTCCCATTGAAATACTTTGTTCACGCCTATCAAAGCATGTAATGGAGAAGCTATGAAGGAGAGTTTCACAATGAACTTCCTCCAATATTGGGATTCTCCCAAAAAAAAATCTTACATCAGTTACATTATTTGGCTTAGGCCAATTCACAATGACCTCCACCTTAGAGGGATCAATTCTCAGTTCACCACCCCCTACAATGTAACCCATATAAACTAAAGATGTCTTCCAAAATTCACATTTGGACGTCTTTAAGTACAATTTCTCCCTTACAAGTACATCCAACACTTGTTTTACATGATTGACATTCTCTTCCTGAGTACGACTAAAAACCAAAATATTATCTAAGTAGACTATGACAACATAATTAATAAAGGGCCTAAAAACACCATTCATCACCCTCATAAATGTTGCAAGTGCATTACAAATCCCAAAGGGCATTACCATCTAGTCATACAATCCCTGTTTAGTTTGAAACACAATATTCCAAATGTCATTGTCATGAATTTGAATTAGATGATAGCCACTTCGCAAGTCTAATTTAGTGATAAAAAATTGCATTCTTGACTTGATCCAATATATCATCAATTCGGGGAAGAGGATACCTATTCGTAATTGTAATTATGTTTAGTTCCCTATAATCCATGCACATGTGCCATGTGTCATCCTTTTTTGGCACCAAAACAATCAGTGAACCACATGGAAAGGAACTTGGTCGAATATTCCCTCTCTCAAGCAATTCTTGAACCTAATTCTTTATCTTTGCATTCTCAATTACTGAAGACCTGTACATGCCAATTTTAGGAACAAGTGCATCTGGTTGTAAGTGAATTTCATGTTAAATTTATCTTTTAGGAGGTAATCGTTTAGGTTCTTGAAACAAAATGTCATAATAAGATACCACTTTAATCAAGTATTTTTTAAGTTTTGGATCACATCCCTTAAAAAATTCAGTTTTTTCAACATCCTTCACTTTAACTATCATAAGGACAAAATTCTTACTAGCATTTACCAGCCTCTTCATTTGATTTGCAAAAACCAAAGAAAGCATTAGAGTAAATTTCAACTCAAAATGGGCCTCCTAAAAAAATTAATAAAATAATAGTAAAAATAATAAAATAATATTTATTGATTTTGGAGGAAGAAAAGAAAAAAACTACTTTTTTGTTTGTATTTTCGACATATCTCCCTGTGTTTTTACTCAAATTTTGATTGAGGGAGGTCATTGGATGCAGAATTAAATTCCACATCCAACGAGTACCCACTCATCATACTTTTGATGGACCCCGCTACCCCAAAAACAAGAAATACTTGAAAAAACGTGATGATGACATTTCAGATATTTCTTGTTTTTGGGGTAGTGGGGTCCATCAAAAGTATGACGAGTGGGTAATTCCGCATCCAACAAGCTCTTCTGGTCAAAATTTGAGTAAAAACACAGCGAGATATGTTGAAAATACAAACAAAAAAAATAGTTTTTTTTATGATACCTATCCCCAAATTTATATTAAAAAAGTGTTTAAGACCTATATGGTGTTTCAAATTTAAAGAAATTTCATTGGCTAACACATGATGACATGGAATTTGAATTAGAGTTAAAAGGCCCATTTTGAGTTGAAATTTCCTCTAATGATTAGTTTTCAAGCGGTGTGCATGAACTATGTATTCCACACCATCTTTGGTTGGATGATACCTGCTATCTTCCCTATAAAATATAGCCTCCCTATGATAAATATAAGGACTACCTAACACAATACCATATATATCAAAAATCACCACATCTAGATTAACTTCATCAACAATTCCATAAGTAATAGCAAATCTAAGTCTACACTGCTTTGTAACTTGAAATTGTGCATTATCACATACCCATCCAAGTGGAAATGATTTAGGGTGTAACTTAGTTTCCAGATTAAGTCTCTTAACTATTTCTATTGAAATGATATTTTCTTGTGATCCACTATCAAAAAGAGTATTAGTTTTTGTGTGTTTAAAGATTACCCTAAAATGAAACAGCTCACTTCTCTTTCTTTCATCAACAACAGGTTCATGCTTCAAAATATAAATAGAAGGATTTTTACCTTGAAATCCTGTAGAAACAATCTTAGTTTCATCCCCAGAGTCAGATCCCAAAACATGTTGGATTGTTGCAGTAGTGGTCTTATTGTATTCCTTATTCTGAAACTTCGCAGGCTTGAGCTTTGGGTGAATTTTCCAACATTTGGATGCATCATGACCCTTTAAATTGCAATGAGAGCACGTAGGATTTTATCCTTCTTTATTTACTGTAGATGTATGCTTACATTTCCTTTACCTTTGAACTTGTTTCCATCTAGTTTAAAAGGTTTCTTGGATTTTTTTTTATATTCTTCCCCTTGGACTCCATATGAGTCGCTTGAACACATTCCTCATCAAGGTTAGTTGGATAAAACATAAGTATCATATGACGTAAATAACTATATAATCATCCTATATACTTGAGAAGAGTTTCTTGAGTGTAGAGAGGTTTACCAACTACCAAAGCTAGTTTTTTGAACTCTTGTGTGTATTCGTGCACACTGTCCTTTACCTTGCCTTAAATTTTGCTAGTCCATCATAGCTTGCTGGATATACCCCAACAGGTAAAATTGTTTTTTTAATGTTGAAGTAAACTCATACCAAGAGGATCTACTCTCCCACCACATGAGAGAGGTCCCTCCAAGTCGAAGAGAAGCCAAATACATTTTAGTGCTATTTTCGGTGAATTTTTAAATCCTACAATAAAGTTCTATTTGACGGATCCAGTTATCTAATTTTTCGGCATTAAGTTCTCCATTGTAAATATGTAATTCAAACTTAATATCAAGCTTTAATTGAGGCATATTGAAATCAATTTTTCCATCAAAATTATTTTTCCTTTTCAAATGGAGAAGGTAAAGAACCATCAACCATCAATAAAAGATGGTGAAGATGGTGGAGTTTTAGGAAGGTCCTCACCACCTCCTTCTCCTTTACCTTTAGTATGAGATGGGTCACCTTGTTCACCCATATTCCGATTGTCACATGCCCCAATTTTGTAAAATAATGATAATTGTTTTAATTATATTTCCTAAGACATTATGTTAAATTTAATGCTAAGTAGGAACTGATGACTCAGCAGAGTCAAAAGAAGTGGAATGTAATTCTGAATATTTTATTATTAATAAATAAAAATTGGAGACAACAGCATGGGAGAGCTGTTAATAAGAGGTTACTGGTCAAACTGGTGGATGGAACTAGGTGGAGGGCAAAAGACAAGTGGCAGCATCCTCAAACACTTCCTAAGTTGCAGGTGGCAACTTCCCTATAATTGGGGTCATGATCCCCCAAGAAAGTGGGATCAGAGCAGGTGGCTCAATAAATGACAACTAACCCAAAAAGACCTAGGCAATCTTTTAAAAGTACCCAATGAATAGAGTTGGGGTTGCTCAGATATTTTCCAGAGAAGAATCATTCAGGTGGAATGCTATTCAGGAAATTCATTGGGGAAAAAGGGGAAAACAGTAAGGAAGTTGTTCTAAGGGGAATGCTGCAGTAACTTGGTCTATTACAGCTTGTTAGCTGGGAGAACTTACTGATAAGTTTAGGATTGATACTGAGTTTGAAGACTGGTATTAGACTATTACTGCACCTAGTTCCAGCCAGGGAGACCAGAGCAAGCTCGGGGGTCTTGAGGAGTCGCTGTTTGACCGCTCTCCATGAATTGGTAGGGAGGAACAGCCTCCCATTGCTGTTGTTGTCCAAGTTTAACAGTTTCTGTCACCTAACTGTCTTTGTTTTAATAACTGTGAATGGTGGAATGTTATGTTTGTAGTTTATGATCTAAAGATTTAGATGGTTTAGTAACGTAAATGCTTTTAGTTTATTAGTAATAGAATCTTTTGATGAAAATTAAGAACTCACTGTTTTTTTTCCTCATCTGGGTTTACCAGACCGTACTCCAGCACAGGGGTAAAATTAAATAAGGATAGCATGATGAGATTGTAGAATAGTAGATTGTTTCTTTATCTATTATCAGAAAAGATATTTTTTTTACTAACAGTAGCATGTGTTCATAGATAAAACTATCTTCTTTGTACAGTATTTACTTTCAGTAGTTTTATCATTTTAAAAACAGATAGAAGAATATCATAGTCGCACTAGAGTAGGGATAGACTAGATTTTTCTGCTGTAAAACCATACAGCTTCTTTCTTCCAGTTTAAATTAACTTAACTAGTTCATGACCAAATAACAATACTAAAAGTAGAAGAAATTAAATATTGACTAAACTCTACAGTTAAAGCAAGATGGTCTAGATTTTATGTATGATTAGTGATGTAATCATTTCATTATTTTGCTTCCTTTTTATTTTAGACTAAGCTCGAACAATTTCCAGAACTGTTAATCTATCTTTCTTCAAGTGTAAATGAATGTTACTATATATGTTTATGAGATAGACTCTAGATAGAGTTATTTGATTTCTTTTGTCTATATATATAAATAGTATAATTAATAAGACAAACTAGATATTAAAAGAACTTTATAAAGTATTAGTATAAGTAATACAAGAAATAGACAACAGAATGCTATCTTCCTATGTGCTTATAAAATAAATTAAGAATATACACCATAGCAGCAATAGTACTCTTAAGAAATATGACATCCTTATTACAATAATAATAATAATATACTTTTATTTATATACATTATAGGAATATTATTATTAGAATTTAAGGTAATGTTCTTATTTCTTTAACTGTAACCTTGAACTAATTATAATTATAGTGCTACAAGGTAAAATGGCAGTACAAGATAAACTGACAGTACTTAAGAACTTGTTAAAAAGAAAACATAAAAACCCTAGATAATTGAAGGATATAAACTATATATCAACACTTACATTTTCTTATTAACAAATAAGTCAATTTATAAACCAGGTACCGAAACCCTAATGATAATATTAACAGTAAAAAAATCAAATGCATATTTGAGCAGGAAATAAATAACAGAATGGTAGAATGCTCGACTATCGAGCTTAATTTTATATTATAAATATAACTAATAATCCTCACATTGCAGAAGCGCAGTACAACTTAATAGTATGTAAAAAAGGGACGAAGTTATTTTCTTTACTGTCAAAATTTAGGGTAAAACCCTATTCATCCAGAATATACAAAGTTAAAAACTGTAAAATCCAGTTCAATAATTTTACTCACGGCCGTACTGAAAATTTACATAGGGAGGCTTTTACAGCCTGTTCTTTTACATTAAACATAGTATTATATACAAAAACAAAATGTACACCTACGGCCGAAGCCGGAGAGCCCTGCGGTAAGCGAGGGTCTTAACAAACCATAAAAACAGCGAAGTAAACAACCAAAACCCATGAGGGTCTTTCAGGCCGCAACAACCAACCCTTAATACCCCATAAGGGTTTGCTCAAGGTAGAACAGCCATGGAAAAACCAGGGCTTACAGTGGCCTTTTTATCACCGCAACCTCGTACTTGCTGCGCAGACAGAGAAGAGAGACCAGTCGTACCTACAAGACCATCACACATCCTACTGTTAGATATGTTATTAAAGGCAAAGAGCTATATAAACCAGAAAATGTGCAATATCAATAAAAGAAACGAATAATATTCTTACCTCGGCAACTAAAAGTCGTTAACCAGCAATGCAGCAACCAGCGACCAGCACGAGCAAGAAGTCTGTCATTCAGCTGCAAAGGAAACAGCGTTACAACACTCCATCAACCACTGACAGCAGAGAACCCCAGTTATTCGACGGACAAGGTAAAACCCTAAAGTCGTGTTGTTATTCTATTCCAAATAACACACAGTATACGGTGAAACTCAAGCCACAACACTCTGAAAGGAGGAACCACTCCCGTAGTGATAAACTGAAGGAGAATGGTGAGGGCTGTTACAGTCAAGGGTTCAGGTTTAAGCTGTTGAAGCAAAATAAATCTAAAAGGAGAACAAGTAACGTATAATGAACAGAAATACTATGACACGGCCTTCACTATTGTGCATTTGGGAAAGCTAACCAGGGAGGAACAAACCAAAGATAGTCGCAGCACTACACAGGTGACAGAGCAGCCGATTATTTCGCAGAATATGGATGAGTGACCAAAGGCGAGGAAAGACAATGAGCTAGGGTTGGAGATGACCCTTTTAAATCTTGCGTTGCTTGGCCAAAACGAAGACACGTCTCCATGCAAATTATTTTCTCACGGTGGGTATTTTTCCACAGTCATCGACGAGCAAATCACGAGAAACAATATTGTCAATCATTTGGCTATCTCGAAGGTTATACTATAGTCCCGGCCAAAGTCAACCTATTATTGGAGCATAATAACAAGAAATTTGTTAACACGTAAACTTTACCATAGAGCTTACCACCGACGTAAGATTATAGCAACTCTTTATAATACATTATGGTATATCATCATTCATGCAATACAATCAGGTTATAACACTATGTTCATCGTGGGTATAGATTAGCACCACGACTTAGAACTTCATAACATGTTATTTCTTACATAGTAAATAATTGATCAAAGGTTATACATTATTAAGAGTGTTAAGTTCACAACATAACTTTTATACAAGCTTGGAATGGGTGAGGTAAAGGTTTATAAGAGTTCTTCTCTAGAGTTAATTCCATAAACTTGTTATGACTTGGTCTTATTCATGACCTCTCCATCCAGGTGAATGACTATTTTGTTATTTAGCACTTACAATCTTAAATAGAATAATTTTTGCAACATGATTATAGGAGGAAAGTGTAATACATATGGTTAAGTAAGAATAATACTTATACAAGTATTCCACCAACATCTATAATATAATTATAGAATGTGCTAATGGTTGATATTAAGGAGGATTGTAGATTAAACTATAGTGGTTATTCTATTAATAATGTTAACCCTTTGGTCTTGCCATATTTATCTAAGTTTGATAAATACATACCAAAGGAAATTAGTAACCAAATATTTTTGATGAATGCATTATCTGGAATAAATGTTCTTAACCTAGAAATTATAACATATAAGGGTGAAGCCATTAATCTCTTAACAGAAGATTTATCAACATAATTGTTAGACCTTAAACCTTTTATGTTGAACATTCCTTTAAGGATAATAATCTAATAAGAATAAGCCCCTTTTATATAAATAAAGGGATAGAATATAAATTGGTTACAGTAGGTTATCTATCAGACCTAAGATAAGCTTTAGTATGCTTTAAATCAGTTGTAGTGTAAATAAGACTTGGTATATTAGCATGAGTATATCCCTATTAGTGGGTAGTTTGAAATTGGTAACAGTAAATTGTAAAACCCCTTATTAATACACTTTACGATGTAAATGTAATTGTGCATTCTTAAACATTAACTTTTGATTTTACAACTCTGTCATTTCTTATTCTACTTGTAAGTAAGTTTTAATTAAGATCTTTGACACTGACAACTATGATAGATATCGGACAGTTCAGTAATCTTTAAGAAATATAAATATACCTCTACTAGAAAGAAGAACAGTTAATGGATTTACCTCAACAAGCATTGATATGTGCTTAGCAATTATTGTCTTACTGAACTTATGTTTTGCAACAAACTTGTACATAAGACTTTAGAATTTTTACATGCAGCAACCAATCTTCTTACCTGTAATCTGTAAGGATAGGAGAAACTTTCTGCATTAGCTTGAAAGCTAAGTAAGCCCAGTTTTTCATGACAGCCCCACCTTGTGTTCGCAAAAAGGAAACAAATCAGTAACTGAAAAGAAACTGTTTCTTTAAAGATAAGCATAATCAAAAGATAAATTCAGATGTGAATCTAGTAACATATAACTAATCAAACAATTAGTGACTGCATTTATTGAAATTATATGCATTTAAAAAATTTAAATTTTTCGGAAAATTTGGGGTTTTGACACCGATCTTGATAAATCTCCTCCACCATTGTTTGCATCCTCATGAAAACCTTAAGAAATTCACTTTCATATGGGATTGAAGAAGCCTTATCTTATCCTTTTGGTGAAGCCATTATTCCTCTTCTTGAACCAATTTCTAGGTCAAATTATTCAAGCTCTCCTTCGCCATGTTTAATCCTTGATCTTGTTAACTTTCACAAACTCACAATGCAATGGTTAAGTTGCTATGGTACCAAACTTGACCTGAAAATTTTCAAGATTTTTTTAACCATATAAATTGCATGTGGGAAATTTAAATTTTTAACTTCATAAAAAGACTTTAAACAGAGTCTTTTGAATGTTTAATTAAACCACATAAGAAAATAAATAAGTATGCAAACCATAAAATTGTAGATATCAAACGATAACGAAGTTCACCCCTCCTGGGCTACGTCTCTGGGTCACTTCCAATGAGAAGGTCGATCTTATTAAGTCTTAAAAATATTGTATACATGAGTGCTTGAAACACTTTTTAGTTATTCCAGCAAAACTAAAAAATTGACTACACCATTGTGTTCCTCTCAAAATTTCGAGAAAAATAAGTATAAACTCAACTATCTTTGCGTGAGACCTCCTTTAGCACGCAAATTGAGAAAGACCTTTTGTCGCACCTATACGGAGTATAGATTGTACCATGTACCTTGCGTCGATATTTGTGTAATCATATGGTACCAAACTTTGTCCTCTTGTGGCATGAAATGGGGGTTTAAATAGTGATTTTGTGCCTCGAAATGGTGGCCACGCACCACTCTTTGGCTCCAAATCTGCAGCAAATTTTTAAATAAAATGCCTCAAACCTTAACAAAGGATCGGGCTGTATCCAAGTGGAAAAGCATGGACATGGGGGAAAGGAGTTCTTGAAGTAAAACCTACGAGCCTCTCTTCCACCCCTTTTACGTGGCAATAAAACAATCTGTTGGTGTGTTATGTTGGAGTATTGCGTTGGCTTGTTTTGTTGGTATATGGTTCAGTGGTGATGGATCTTGGTTGTTTGATGGTTTTGTTGGAATTTGGTTCCACAATACATGGCTTGGATGGGCCTCTTTATTGGATAAACATTACGCATGGGGTCGAGGGCTAAGCCCTCAACCCCACCCCTTTTTGAAACTATAACAACCATAAATTTTAAATAGCAGATGCAGCCCTATATGTTAAGAACCAAATGTGGAGATCGTGGTTCGACAAATATTGTGGAGACTCTGGTGGAGAGGAGGTCAGTGGTTCTATTCCCCTCGACTCCATAATTTTTGGTAAACCAACTTATACATGTCCAATCAGGCCACCACATGGCATTTTTCGATTTCTCCACCTGCCAACATACCTGCCACATGTGAACAATTTATTGGTCCACCTCATTTGTCATGTCACCTTCTTGTCCATGTGGAACCCTATGGTGCTTCCATATGGCACCTGCATATTGACTATGCATGCCACATGGCACCCTGTGGGTGTGCAATGTGGCTCATTTTTTTCCCTTTTCACCAGTTTAGTCGTAACTTCATAATTCAATATCTTTCACATCCATAGGTCATTTCTTGCGAAATGAACATCACTAGAAATCTATTGACGAGATCTACATTGTTGTAAGCTTCATTTTAAATTTTGAATACTTTCATTTCGACTAATCCTGGAGATCCTCTTGGATCAGGGTTTCTTTTGTGCCCTATTTACATCTGGTGCATGCGAGAGATGTACTCGATGGTTACTTTACAAAACTTTGTCCTAGTCCTTTCCCAAGTCAAATTAGTTCTTGTTATTTCCTCATGTTGGATTATGGGGGATGCATTAATCCCTCCCTTCTAGTGGGTATCTTCCCATTGACATAAACTCATTATGATTTGAGAATGAGGTTTGCGGTCTCAGTAGTTCCTTGGGGCTTGCAATCATTAGTGGCAGGTTTCCTCTCTAATGGGTAGTGGGAATACATTAGAGAAAATCTGGGGTCTTAAATGGGCCTTATAATAAAAAGAGCCAACCATAATTTATTTATGATTTGGAATCCAAGAACCAATTGAATTACACTAAAAAGTGTTAACCATAATGGTTGACTTGGCATATTTGTCATAAAAAATCTATTTTTTCTTCATGCTTTGAACATATCTCCCTAAGGTTTTACTCAAATTTCAAGCAGGAGCACTTGTTGGATGTGGAATTTAATTTCACATCCAATGAGTGCTCCCACTATAAATTTGATTAAAACCATATGGGAATATGTTGAAAATAAGAAGAGAAATAGTATTTTTTCTCTCTTCCCCTAAATTCATAAATATTGTTTTATTATTTTAACTATTATGTAATTATATTCCTTAGGAGGTCCATTCTAGACCCCAAATTCTCTCTAATAAACAATGTCTCCTACTCAATAGATTCTACAAATGTTCAACTACAAAACATATATTCACACTTACTAATGTGTATTAGGTACCTTGGTGCTCATCATTGCCATTAGTGGGTTGTCTCGTGTTTGTTAACATTATACATTAATGACCGGTAATCAAATGATATTGTCCATGTTTTATTTCATATGATCTATGTTGACACTGAGAGGGGGGGTGAATCAGTGTAAATCCAATTTTAAACCTTTTCTTAGCTTGACATAGATAACTACCAATTCATCAATCTACCAATCACATAAACATTTCATAAACACATTATTCACATATCATGGCATTTAACTCATCAAGAACCATAACACAGAAGAACACCACATCATATAAATTTGTAATCTTTTTATATTAGTTTGGTTCGGCTACAACCGTTAGGCAAAATCAACACCTACTGATACATAGAGCACCTACTCTACATCCAGGACCCTGCATGGTTTTCTTAGACCCTGCTAAGAAGGGTTTGAGGTATCCTAACCTCAAAAGCAAGACAAGCTTGCTTTTACAATTAAAGCTCACTGTCACATCAACATCATCTGTTTCTTCAATCTGTTCTGCCGTTGGTCTATACTGCTGATCATCTTCTCATCACTCTCATTAACACTGCTGCAACACACTTCCCAATCTTTTCTGTTCATCAACACCTGCTCTTCAATACTGCCAAGTCATCAAGGTCTGCTCATCTCTGCTGTTGCTGGTCAACTGCTCATCAAAACTACTCATCAATACTGCTGCTCATGAATCTCTGGTCAATATCTGCTCAAGAAGCCTCATCAATCCACATGTCATATTCAATCTGTCAAGTCGCTTTAATCATATCTGTAGCTGCCTGAGTTAACTGCTGTAATATACTTGACTGGTCATTTTGCACCCTAGCTCAGATATAATTCAGGGACTTAGTGCTGCTCATCAATCTTTGGTCAATCTCTGCTGCTCATCCTCTTTACTTGCTCCTCATTCTTCACTGCTGCAACTCTGCATGATCAGCTACTTGTCAAGTCAACGCTCATCAAGGTCAGCTCATCATCAAGGTCTTCATAGCTGTAGGTGTAACGTTCTACTGGTCAAACTTCTGCAATACAACTTGTCATATCTTGTCTACTTTGTCACTAGTCATGTCTTGACTAAGTAGTCATGCATCAAGACCATCTTCAGTTCATCATATCATCATATCAATAAGGTAACAAGCAATAGGAGTTAAAGCACCATCATCCTCATCAATACACCACTGTACATGCTTATCCAATCATGTCAAAATTGTAACTGGCAATTCAAGTTGTCACTGCTATCAAACCAATCACTGTCATATCATTGTCAAGCTCATCTCATCTTTGTCATATCATACAACCGTAGAATAATTGTGCATCTTTTATTGAACTAACTCAGAGATCTCAACCTCTGTCAACCCAATCAAGAAGAGAGATTCACTATCATCACAAGAAGCTGCTACTATGCTTCAGATAAGAACAATTTTTCTTCAACCTTCTGATTGTGACTACCCACAACCTTGGTTGTCTCAGATGTATGTAAATTTCAAAGCCTGTGTCTTATGCAACCCCATCATATTCCTTAATCATATTGCTATCAACGTCATATCATACTGTCTATCAGGTTACTGTAAGTATCTCTGTCATCAATCTGTCCACTAGATTGTAGCTGTTGCTGCCTTTGGATCCTTTGGATACTTGTCAAACAAGTCAAGTTCTAAGGTTTTTTCAAACCAAGTTTACAAGCTCTGCCAAAAAATTACTTTAAGACATCCTTACACCTGTGGATGTGGTTGCTGCTTCACTGTTGCTTCTATACTCTACATAGTCTCGAATTTCTTCACCCAAAATACATATCTTCCATAGAGAAAATATACACCCAAATTCAAAAGAAAAAACTTTAAAATTCTTTCACATACCTTCTCCACATCTTCATGTCTGCTGCTGCAAAGTTTGAACTGTTTTGAGCCCTTAATTGACCACTGTGACTGAATATAGAATAAATTCTTGAATTCTTCTGTGATGTCCTTCTTATTGCTGAAGATGACTCTTTAGTTGGCAAGAGGATAGTGCTGATAACAACCCAAGAACTTAGACTGTTCATGCATTTTGAGCTGTATATTTGTGCTATGAATGGACTCCAATAAAAAACAAGAATGGATTAATTGTGTATTGACTTTGCTGCTCTGTGAGATATTTTGGGTCTGCTCTCATTATCAATTTGAAACAAATTTTAGGTCTTGTTTGAATGATGGTCAAGGATAAATTCAGGACTGTGTATGACTTAATTGAATGCTTGTGAATAGGTCATAGGCAACCTCAGTCCACTCGTCCATATGTCCTCAAACCACTAAAAAACATGGCTGCTGCTACGCTGCAAAAACTCAGACTGTGTATTCAGCTTAGACTCTAGCACTGCACATTCTTCAAAGGGTTGTCATCATTGTTATGCTGTGCAAAACCTCCCACACAAATCAAAACCAGATTGTGTATATGGTGGGGAAGAAGCTCAAATCATGCCAAAACTGGACTGAGAATGCTTGCAAATTTTGTCAACTTTGGAGCACATCAATCTTGTACCAGGGTCAAGCTTGGACTGCTTCAGAAATTAGAAGATAAAGGAAAATGACAGCGTCAACCTTTGCTGAAAAAAAAATCAGACTGTACATACCTTCTCACTATGTATTTGCAGACTTGAACCTGAGTTTAGGGCTTACAAAATTCAGGACTCTTTTCTTTCTTCAAAAATCAGACGGTTCATTCCAAAAACAAAATCTCCGTGGAAGGTTTGGATCCACTTATTTTGTTGTTGCACTTAATCTCGGGTCTCTTCTCATCTGCTGCCAAGAACCCCACAAAAATTCCATAGAGGACTGTTTTTCAAACTTGGTTCTGCCTCAACAAAAGGTTTGCTATAGGTTTCCTCAGTCAGCTAGAATTTCCAGAGATGCTGCTCCCACGAGGCTACAGAGAGAAAAAAAACTTAAAAAAAATTTTCATGTCTACTGTAGCTGCTACAGTACCCAAAATTCTCCTCAGTGAGGCTGCGGCTGCCTCAGTAAAAATCACAGAGCTCTTCCGAAATTTCCATAGCAAAAATGAAAACTTTGAGAGGGTATTTATACTAATTTCTCCTCCATATTTTGCTGAGCCGACTTGTATTTTATTATTATTTTTAATGGGGTCGACATACTATAAAAATATTTTTTTTTTAATAAAACTTTGACTGAGCCGACTTTGTGTTTGACTAAGCCGACTTTGCATAAATGTTTGACTGAGCCGACTTATAATTTTTGTTGGGTTGACTTCAAAAGTTAATATCTCATCAACCATGAGGAACCACGTGACGTGCCACCTACCATTGGAAAGGGCATGATGAGGGCTATCATCTTATGAGGGTATTGCTTTCATTGACAAGATCCTTTACTCATATTTTTTTCAATTTGTGCAGGCCATCATGAAATGACTTGAATTCTTCTTGATGGCTTCTTCACAAACTTTTATGGTATTAAGAGCTTCATGCAGGGTCATGGACATCCATCATATAACTGGGTGCAAGATATTCCTTATGCACTTAGGACCATCTTCAAGAATTATCATCTCCATCAAGGCTCATCATGCCATCTAACCATATCAATTGCCATTAGTGGGCTCCATGACCTTTGCAAGGTCATCAAGGTCTTCATCAAGGGTTCCAAGACTTCATGGGCTTCTCTATTGTCTACCAAGGCTTCAGGATCATCTCCAGGGTCTTCAGCATCATCAGCAGGGCTTCTTCAACATCTTCAGCAAGGTGGTAGCATCAATGACATCAAGTCCATGTTGGCATCAATGACAATGTCATCAACAATCTATCCACATGGGTAGAATTTGTACCACTAGGGGGTTTGGATGGAATACCTTGGGCCAACAGTAGGATCCTCACATTTTTCTATTGGTCGAGTCGCACAATAATGTACCACACCTTACGACACTAGTGTTATTAGGAGAACCATTACTCAACTTACCTACATATTATTCTCTTGATGCATGATGAGACATAGATCGACTATGTATTCATTTGTGGCTATGATCTCCACATTGACATAGATCCACTGTGTATTTATTTGTGTCTATGATCTTATGATTGTCATGGATTCATTATGTATCATCTTCATGGATATAACTTACTTATATATATCACATGGATCCATTAAGTATTCTTTTGTGGCCACGGTCACTACATTCATATATGTCATGGATTCACAGTGTATATTATTTAGTGGCCATGTGTTCTATCACTTTGAGCATGGATATGTCCATCCTAGGGAAAATATTGTCTGACGCCTATTTTTGTTTTGGGTACTTTGATAGAACTAAGAATCTTGGAATCTCGACCATGTTTCTCCACATTTAGTTATGATGTATTTCAACCATCATGTTCCCTGCTGACCTCACACATTAGGGGCATCTGTTATAGCTCAATCAACACTTCTCTATCTGTGATGACAGTTCAAAAAGACGACACTCAAAACAGTCATTGTACGTTCACAAAAAAAGGACATTTATGGATGGAAGATCCTATGGTTTGACTCTCATTCAATGACCCTAAGCATTATAAGTGAAACCCCAGCTCACCCCCATTCATTTTGAAGATTTTTCAAACTCAGAATAGAAATTCGCACCTTGTGAACTAGAAAGGAGCGTACCATTCACACCCTTTGAACTAGTAAGGAGCGTACCATTCGGTAGCTTCAATATTTTGATGACCTCAGTCAAAATGAGTTTCTTCTAGATACCACTATCAACAATGAAATGTAGTGGATTCTCTTTCATCCACAGTTGTGAATGGAAGAAGCACTACCCTTCCTTCGTCTCTTCTAAATTTTCTGTTTGTACCTTTGTCGTTGCAATGGTGGCACTAGGTTCCACATCAATGATCCACTTTCTTATTTCTTGCTCTGAATCAGACTCTGAGCCAGAGCCTGGATTTGAGGTTTTCATATCGGCGAATAATGATTTATTTAAGCAGCATTCATTAGTTTTGTGCCAAGGGATTTTGTGGAATTCACACCACTTGCTAGTTTCCTTCTTTGATTTGTTGTTACCCTTATTTTCCTACGGCTTGGGTTAGTTGTCATGATTTTGGTCGTCTTTGATTTGTCCTTTGTTTTGTGAGTTAGGGTCACCTTTTCTAGGATTACGTTGTTATTGATTTGCAAACCCAAACTCATGCTTATTATTTTTCCTAAACCTTTGCTTGATCTTGATAGCATACAGAAAAGCAATTCCCAACAAGGAGATGTACATGAAATCCATCTCTATCTGAATGTACCTATGCTGGGAATTGCGGTACTTTACGACCAAGTATCGTTCAAAGTCTCTTATACCCAACTTTGAGTGCAAGGTATGGAATATATTGGTGAGATCCAACACCATATGGTCTCTCTCCAAACACAAAGTCGTCTTCCTGGTGTATTGGTCATCATAGTTTTTGACAGGGTACAATTCCTCCTTAAAATCATCGAAAAAATTTCCCAAGTGAGTTATATCTTGTATATTTCAAACTCATCTCATGCATGCCTCTTGCAGTAACCATCCCACTAATCTTTGATATGGGGGAAGGACTTAAGGAACACGAAGGTGATAGTTTTGTTTTTGAAAAAAATTGTTGCTAAATTCATACCATGTGGAACCTAGTATTCACTTACAGTTTCTACTTAAGAAAGTGTTATTATTATTTCTTAAGAAAAATATAATGTTGTTTTTGTTACTATTATGAAATGAGAAAATTTCATTTTAATATTTTCTTATGGTTTCTAAATAACTTTTGTGAAAAAAATAATGAGAAAAGAAAGTGTTAGATTTAGGTCTTTGGGAGGTAGGAAAAGAGGTAAACATTGATTTATTTTGAGAAAATAATGCTCGTCGCATTTGTTAAATTGCCTTAACTCTAATTTCATTTTGATATTTAATGATGGTTTCTAATTAATTTTTGTTAAAAAAATAATGAGAAAAGGAAGTGGTATGATTAATTACTAAGAAAAATATAATGTTTTTTGGGGGTAATATTATGAAAGGAGAGAGTTTCATTTTAATGTTTACCTATTCTTTTTAATTAAATTTTGTAACAAAAAGGAGAGAAGGAAGTGTTAATATTGATTATTAAGAAAAATATATTGTTTTTTTTAGGTAAATATTATGAAAGGATAATAACTGGATATTTTTGCTTATTACAAATTGTTTCTTTTTTGTTATTATAGCTAAAAGGAACTACTTTGAGGGTTTTCTATTTTTGTGTGATATGGATAGGAACAAATCCTTAACTTAAAGGGGGGGAATGGTATTATATAAATAGAAAGCAAGAAAATATTTTGCACCTCTCTAAGCAAGATCATAAGAAATTCTAAGTCATAAAACTAAAGAAAACAATAGGATTCCCTTGGGATTGGAATACCTACCTTAAGAATCTTTAATATGAATCCGTTGATGTTGTGTACACTATTCAAGGCCCATCTTCATCCAGAAGCTCTTCAAATTAGCAATCAATTAGGGTTTCCATAAACCTTGGACACAAAGCCTCATTTTTATAATTTCAATCATCGAGATAAAAACAATCCATCCAACTATAGGACCATTATCGTTAACCCTCTTTTAACCAAGTTATGTCAAATTATTCTGGAAGAGAAGATCAACAAATGGCTAAAAGGACATGGAATAAGAGCTAAATTCCATGCAATATTTAGGAGCTACCATTCAATTGTGGATCACCTTGTTATGCTTAGGACACAACTGAGGAGTGTCACAGTAATAAACCAATTGTTTGTGTTGCTTTGTTGACATTATAAAAAACATTTAGATTTATAAATATTAGTGTGATGAATTATATGAGTTTATGTTTATTTTGATTCAATGAATGGTATGAAGAGAATTTTCTCCAGTGTTGAAATAGTCCTTAATAGTCTTTGTAGGGGATAAAATTCACTTAGTGCTAATGCATAGTTAATTGTAAACACTATTTTTCATGCTATCAAAGGGGACAAGGTATCCTTTATTGTGATTAACAATAAGCTTTTTTAAATTACTTCTAAAGTTGTATATACTTTTTAGTTTGGGTTTGCAATGTGATTGCATATGGATTCTATATATTTTTAACATGGAGTATTATAGATTGTATTAAAAAATGCCACGACCTAGCTGAACAAATTAAAAGTAACAAATTTAAGGGCTTTAATCTTAAGTTTCAGGTCTTTCCTCCTCCCCCCATAGTCGTGGGAGAAGATTAACCAACTCTTTGTTTTAAAATTACACTTCCTTTTAGTTTCTTAAGAGCATGAGTAGACTCTAACAAATTGATTGCGCAATAGAACATGGAGAAATAATACATGGCTAAATTGGATCACGATTCTTACTTCTTATCTCCATTTTGGGATAGAGTAGAATTATTTTTCTTTACTATTGTTGTCCAAGATTCCTTCTTGTCTTGATCTGGTGGTCTTGGGTTTAACATTAGCTCGTCTTCCTTTATTTGATCCACCTAGCTTGGCTAAGGTTGAGAGATGACTTGGTGAACATCCATGGAAACTAGGTCCAACAACAAATAATATTACTCTTTTAGGACATATTCACTAACAACCTTTGGAGGTTGAGGAGTTGATTCTTGTTGTAGAGAGAGTTTCTCTTTCAAAACGAACTCACTAACTTCCTTTAAAATATTGTTGGGTTCCTCTTTGGGAGGGTCCAAGTCTAGGAGATCTCCTTGTTGATTAGTTGATGTTCTTCATTTGAACCATCCCACAATGTGGGTCTAAAATGAGAATTTCTAGTGCCTATGTTCTTAAAGGATTTTAGGAAAAAGCTTTGGAGGTTGAGGAGTTGATTCTTGTTGTAGAGAGGGTTTCTCTTTTAGAAGGAACTCACTAACTTCCTTTTAAGCATGGTTGGTTGCCTCTTTGGGAGGCTCTAATTCTAGGAGATCTTCCTTGTTGATTAGTTAATGTTCTCTGTTTGCACCATCTCTCCACATCGGTTTACAATGAGACTTTCTACTGCCTCTGTTATTAAAGTATTTTAGGCAAAGGGATGCAATACAATGTATTTAATGATAAGATCTACAATGGAAAATGACCTACTCATAGTCTAAATTTTGTGTCCGAGAGAAGGTTTTTCCAATTAATTTTTTTCCCACCAGAGACCCCTTGCCAAAATTCATTTCAACGCTTATAAAGACATATGTTGTAATGTTGCAATTTTTCATTTTTTGAATTTTGTAATATTACTTTCCTAGATATTTCTGAATGACTTGAATTAAGGCTAAGCCCCAAATATGCCAGGGAAAATTTAATCCTAATCCACTAGAGTCGAAAAAAGAGAAGCTAGCCTTGGATCAAGAGGAGTCTAGAGTTTCATACATAAACCTGAAGTAACTAAAATTCAAGCCCTTGATTTTAAAATTAAACCCATGTATTTGTCCATATCAAAATCAAGAACAAAAAATCCCTTTGCATGAGGATATATAATGGCCTTTTTTTGTTTCAATATTTTAAGAACAAAAGATCAATTTGTGAAAATGTGCTAAATATTTCCACATGCCATTGAAAAATCACACAAATCTACTTGAGCTATGAAAGAGTGCTTGATCTTCAACATTAAGACTGCCCCCATAACATAACCACTAGCATTAGTTTTTATCTCAAATGGTTGCTGTAGAACCAGCAGTGCAAGTAATGGAGTTGTGTTGATCTTTTCTTTCAGAATGTTGAATTATTTTTGTTCTTTTCCTTCCCATTGAAAGACTTTGTTCACACATGTCAAAGCATGTAATGGAGAAGCTATGAAGGATAAGTTTGCAATGAACTTCCTCCAGTATTGGGATGTTCCTAAAAAACTTCTTACATCAGTTACATTATTTGGCTTAGGAAAATTCACAATGACCTACACTATAGAGGGATCAATTCTCAGTTCACCTCCCCCTACAATGTAACCCAGATAAACTAAATATGTCTTTCAAAATTCACATTTGGACATCTTTAAGTACAATTTATCCCTTAAAAGTACATCCAACACTTGTTTTATATGCTTGACATTCTCTTCTCGAGTACGACTAAAAATCAGAATATCATCTAAGTAGAGTATGACAAAATCATTAATAAAGGGCCTAAAAACACCATTCATCGCCCTCATAAATGTTGCAGGTGCATTACAAATCCCAAAGGGAATTACCATCCATTCATACAATCCCTGTTTAGTTTTGAAATCAGTCTTCTAAATGTCATTGTCATGAATTCTAATTAGATGATAGCCACTTCGCAAGTCTAACTTAGTGAAAAAAATTGCATTCTTGAGTTGATCCAATAGATCATCATTTCAGGGAAGAGGATACATGTTCGTAATTGTAATTTTGTTTAGTTCCTTGTATCATCCTTTTTTGGCACCAAAATAATCAGTGAACCACATGGAGAGGAACCCGGTAGAATGTCCCCTATCTCAAGCAATTCTTGAACCTAATTATTTATCTCTGCAATCTCAATTACTAAAGACATGTACATGCCAATGTTAGGAACAAGTGCATCCTGTTGTAAGTGAATTTCATGATGAATGTATCTTTAGGAGGTAACCCTTTAGGTTCTTGAAACAAAATATCATAATCAGATACCACTTTAATCAAGTCTTTTTTAAGTGTTGGATCACATCCCTTAAAAGATTCAATTTTTTCAACATCCTTTACTTTAACTATCATAAGGAAAAACAAAATGACTAGCATTTACCATCCTCTTCCTTTTATTTGCATAAACCAAAGAAAGATTAGTTTTCATGCGGTGTGCACGAACTAATTATTCCACACCATCTTTGGTGAGATGATACTTGTTATATTCCCTATAAAATATAGCCTTCCTATCATAAATATAAGGACTACCTAACACATACCACATATATCCAAAATGACCACATCTAGATTAACTTCATCAACAAGTCCAAAAGTAATAGCAAAACTAATTCTACACTGCTTTGTAACTTGCAATTGTGCATTATCACATACCCATCCAAGTGGAAATTATTTAGGTTGTAACTTAGTTTCCAAATGAGGTTTCTTAACTATTTCTACTGAAATGAGATTTTCTTGTGATCCACTATCAAAACGAGTATCATTTTTTGTGTGTTTAAAGATTACCCTAATATGAAATAGATCACTTATCTTTCTTTCATCAACAACAGGTTCATGCTTCAAAATAGAAATAGAAGGATTTTCACCTTCAATTCCTGTAGCAACAATCTTATTTTCATCCCTAGAGTCAAATCCCAAATCATGTTGGATTGTTGCAATAGTTGTCTTATTGTCTTCCTTATTCCAAAACTTCTCAGGCTTGACTTTTGGGTGAAGTTTCGAACATTTGGATGCATCATGACCCTTTATATGGCAATGAGAGCACGTAGGGTTTTATCCTTCTTTATTTATTGTATATGTATGTTTATCTTTCCCTTTACCTTTGAACTTGTTTTCATATGGTTTAAAGGGTTTCTTATGTCTCCTACTCGATAGATTCTACAAATGTTCAACTACAAAACATTTATTCACACTTACTAATGTGTGCTAGGTACTTTGGTGCTCATCATCATCGTCGGTGGCTTGTCTCGTGTTTGTTAACATTATACATTAATTACCAGTAATCAAATGATATCCTCCACGTTTTATTTCATATGATTGCACCGAGAGGCGCTCTACATCCCAGTATGGGGGAGATCTTGTAACGTTACGTAACGTTGTACGTAACCTTACGTAACGTTATTTTTATTAATAAAAAATTACTATTCTAATTATAGGACAAAATAAATGTCGGCCACAAAAACAATCTAATATGGGGGAGATGTTGTAATCTTCCTACCTAACAAAACAATAAAAAAGTAAAAATTTAATTATCCGTAAAAACAATATGCCAATGAGGAAAAAAACACAATATGGAGGAGATGTTGTAATGTTCCTAACTAACAAAATAATAATAAATAACAAGAATTATGCGCAAAAAAATGTTGGCCTTGCACATGGTTTTAAAACCATTTGCAAGGCCTTCTAAACAACCCATGGTTTTATTGTACATGGTTTAGGAGGGCCCTGCACATGTTTTTATTAAACCATGTGCAAGGCTTCCTAAATAACCCATGGTTTTATTGTACATGGTTTATGAGGACCTTGAAAATGGTTTTAAGACCATGTGCAAGGCCTCCTAAACAATCCATGGTTGTAGGAGGGCCTTGCATATGGTTTTAAAACCATGTATGGGGAAATGTTGTAATGTTATTTCCTAAGAAAATAAAAAATAATAAAAAATATTATATGTGGACCTTAAATAAAATAATTTGTCTTTTGGTTTGAATCAAATCAATGGATATCTAAGAAGAGGTTTTCACCTTGAGAGATTTGATCCATCTCGGCGCTTAATAGAACGTAGGATTTGGATATACGCTAGTCTAATCACATGGGTAGAATTTCTACCTCTATGAGGTTTGGATGGAATAGCTTGGGCCAACAGTAACATCGTCACATTTTTCTATTGCTCTAGTCGCACAAGAAAGTACCACACCTCATGTAACAAATCACCTACATATTATTCTCCTGATGCATGATGAGACATAGATCGATTGTGTATTCATTCGTGGCTATGATCTCCATATTGACATAGATCCATTATGTATTTATTTTTGTCTATGATCTTCTGATTGTCATAAATTCATTGTGTATCATCTTTGTGGCTATAACCCACTTATATATTTCACACGTATCCACTAAGTATTTTTTTGTCGCCATGATCACTACATTCATATATGTCATGGATTCATTTTGTATATTATTTAGTGGCCATGTGTTATGTCACTTTGAGCATGGATATGTACATCCTAGGGAAAATATTGTCGGACACCTATTTTGTTTTGGGTACTTTGATAGAACTAAGAATCTTGGAATCTCAACCGTGTTTCTCCACATTTCACTCCACATTTGGTTATAATGTATTTCAACCATTATGTTCCCTTCTTACCTCACACATTAGGGGAATCGCTTTAACCCATGTTTCCTCCTCAACCTTATAATTTGTTAGATGGTGCGTCTCTATACCATTTGATTTTATCGTTTCTTGTATGAGTAGGAAAGCTTGGTTGGTGATTCTCTTCTTACTATTTTAATTCCTGGAGTGTATCTTTTGGTCCATTGGTCTCAACCATCAGGATGTATAAAATTTGGGATGGTGGGAAACCCTTCAAACTCCTGTGTCCTTGAAATAATGTAGTAGATCCACCATTTATTAATGGAGCTATCCAAGTTGAGTATTTTTAAAGGGAGAAATTACACCAATTGGGTAATTCGCTAATTGGCTTTAAAAATTGTCTTTTTTTCACATAATATATGATTAAATTTATAAAATTCACCCAAAAATACATGTTTTAGTAGTAAAATATATTTTTGTGAATATCCATGTGTGTGTTTGTGTGTGTGTGTAAATTTTCCAATCCAAATAGTTGTCTAAACTAATACACATAGGTATAATAATTGAATCCTTTAAAATACCCTATGTTGAATGCTTGTTTAAGGATGCTTTGATCTAGTGTTTTGATGCATTAATTTTTCCTTTAATAGTTGATGCATTTACCCCCCTCTATTGCATTAAATAGATTATAGTTTTTATAATGTGGTAAACAAACCTAAGTCACTCCCCCCAAAATTGAAGCCATTCAAATGAGATATCTCATGGATGCAATTGCTTTCTAAGTTTGCATTAGTGGAAGTTTTGCAAATGTATTCTATTGCAAAAAAGTAATATGAAAACATCCAAAAACTAGGTTCAATTGGTTTATATTCTTTCTTTTATTTCTATTTGATTATAAAACACATAATATTCACTAAATTGCTATAATTTTAACTAAACTAGAGTCATACAACACAAGAATGATCTCAACTCAAAAAATTTGAAGGTTTAGTTTAGTATTGATTTAGAAAGAACTATTGTTATTGTGTTATGACCAAATGTCCATCTGTATGACTGGTGGTTGAATGAAATGGGCATTTTCACCCCACAACATCCAATCAAAGGTCAAAAGTATTTAGAGAGTTTTATTGGATCCTTTCTAGATGATTGTACCAATTTTCTTTTGGGAGCCTTTCCCTAGACCATATTGGACATAGCTTCCTATCTTGAAAGGCTCCAACATAAATTTATTTATAGGAATTCTCACCAACAAAAGAACAAAATGATCATAGTCTAGCAATATTTGCTTTGTCAAAGTTCCTATCGATAAAAGTTTATGTTGGTCATAGTTCTTGTCAACCACAATTCATGTCAATCATAGTCATCAAATATGCCAATCATAATGTCCTTGTTAGAAATGGTTCCTTTGGTTAGAGTTCATATTGGTCATAGTTCCTTCATTGTCAAATTTCCTAGCTACTAGGAAAGTTCCTTGGAATCATGATCGATGGGAACTCTAACCAATGTCAGGACATGAACGCAAACTAACAATTGAAGAACTTTGATGGACAAAGGATCTATGAACGAAGGAACTAGAAGAGGAACTTAGTTAAACTCCTATTGATCAAAGTTATTGTTGGGAAACATTAATGACAAAACTATGATTAATAAGCTGATAAATTTAACCAATGGGAACATTAATATATGTATTGTAACTATTCCTTCATATAAAGTTCCTTCACTGATCAATTTTTCATTTGTCATACTTCCTCTTGTTCCTTCATCGGTCAGAGTTTCTATATTGACATTGGTCATAGTTCTAATTAGTCGTAATTCCTTCATGACAATTCTTATTGATTATAGTTCCTTCGGCAAAGTTCCTTCATAATCAAAGTTCCTAGTCCATAGAGTTTTGTAGAGTTATCACCGACAAAGGAACTTTGAAAGAAGGAATAGGGAGAACTTGGTCAAGGTCTGTGTTTATCAGATGTCCTGTAGTAATGACTCCAATGAGAACTCTAACTAATAGGAACTTTGATTAAGGAAATTTAATCAACCAACATCGGTTAAAGTTCTTGTTGGGCAGGAACCCTGACCAAGAAAACTTTTCCTAGTTGACCTGCGCCCTCGATAAAAATGATTAAACCATTCAATTAAAAGATCCTAAAATTGTAAAGGCTTTCGATGCAACTTTATATTACAATTTCTGTAATTAAATTTGTAAATGAAAATTTTCATAAAATATTCTAAAAAAATTTGAAAAAAATTAATTTACTATATAATTATTAATTTATTTTTAAATCTAAAACAAAATCAATATTTTATATAATTAATTTATATTAATTTTTTTAATTAAATTTATAAATAAATGCTTACATAAAACCATCTAAGTAAATTTTTATTAAAAAATACAATTTACTATATAATTAATTTAATTTAATTTAAAATCTAAAATAAAATCAATATTTTATATAATTATTTTACTTTTAAACGTTGGTAATGATGTTAATAATAATTTAATTTAAAATCTAAAACAAAATAGATATTTTATATAATTAATTTACTTGTATGACAAATATACTAAATTATGATTTCCTTTATATCCTAACTTTATACATTCAAAACCACCATGTGGTAATGATATTAATGATAGAAATGGTGTTAATGATGAAAAATACATTGAATTATGATTTTCTTTACATCTAACTTTATAGATTCAAAACCAAAGAGTAAATAAAACTTAAAACAGATTGAGTATACCATCACAATCATCTATGGCATTAAAACTTAAAACATATTGAGCATACCATCAAAATCATCTATCACAGTAAAAGGAAATGCGATAACTTAAATGTTTATTAAATATTTTTAAAAAAATATTAGTATTTTAAATTATTTAAAAAATAATAAAATTAAATTATTAAAAAATACTCAATTTATTTAATATTTAAAAATATAATTTTATTAAAAAATTTATTTAAATTTTAATAATCAATAATTCACAAAACATCAAATTCATTTAATATTTAAAAATACAATTTTATTAAAAAAATTATTTAAATTTCAATGATCAATAATTCACGAAACACCAAAACCATTGTTCTCTATCAATTTCCAATTGACAAAACACCAAAACCATACATATCTTTATAATGTAACCACTAAGATATAATGTAACCACTTTAATTGTTCTCGATTTATTATTATTATTAACAAAGCCTATGTGTAATCACAATCACATTATAAGTCCAAATTAAAATCTATGTATCATTGGAAGCAGTTTAAATGATTTTTCCATTAATCATAACACGGAAATATTGTCCCTTTTGAAAACATGGAAAACAGATTCTAGAGTTAACAAAGTGTTCACACACTAGTGGGTGTTTATCTTCTACATCCATGCTCTCATCGACAGGAGTTGTTTCTAGTGCTCCATTCATTGAATCCAAATATATAGATAATTCATAATTTGTTATGGGCTTTTATAAATATTAAAAAAAACATAGACATAACAAAATTGTTTATTTTTAACTAATAATAACATTTGGAAAAATTAAAAACCATAAACAATTATTAAAATGAAATTAGAGTTACGATAATTTAACCAATAAGATGGGTATAATTTTCCAAAATAAATCAATATTTACTTCTTCTTTTTTGTCTATTTAACAAGGCCTTAAAACTTATATACAAAGTTATCCTATTAAATTGATGTTAAGAATATAATTCCACAATAATATATGTAGTACTAAGAAACATGTTACGTAATTAGTGTTTATGGCCTTGAAACAAAATTATGACCACATTATATACAGTAATCACATTATTACATTATCAATCTAAACAATTCATATAATCATTCCAATAATGTATATAAATTTAATCATCAATATATCTTCACAATATAATCCAAACAATTCATATAATTATTCCAATAGTGTATATAATTCTAATCATCAACATATCTTCACAATATACAAAAATTCATAAATATTAATTGATTAGTTACTATGTGGATACACATGTTCTTAATTATTAGGCCCAAGTTCTACAACCTGGTATAATACATGGAGCCCATTATTCTTTGACAAAAAAAAAATTGAATTTTACCCAATAACTAAAATAATTAAACCAATATAGATCCATCTTAAACTAAATTGTATAGCTCACCTATCGAGGTATAATATTTTTAGTATTTAATATGAAGTAATACATTACATGCAAATAAATGATGAAAACATTTATATCTTAAAAAGTTCAATCTCTTGAGATACTCATTGTATCTTTAATCTAACTAAAATTAATCAATTAAATCTAAAATAAATAACTTCAAAAATTTATTTATATAATGTTGTTCTAACTATATATAAAATTAATAAAATTAATAAAAATATAACCTTAATTTTAAAAAATAATTATATAATTAAAAAAATAAATAAATAAAAATAACCTCAATTAAATAATAATTATTTATATAATAATGTCAATATGTCAAATCTCTATCAGTCTCTAAAAAGAATGTATTATATAAAAAAATTGATTGTATAGTCTGAAAAGTTATTATAATCTTCTATTTTTATTGAATCAATTTTATATTATAATTTTAGTAATCTAAATTTATAACAAGACAATATTAATTTTTTTAAATAAAAAATATATTTATCATGTAAATAAACTTTACACAGATATTTTTTATTTTTTTAAATATATATCAATGGAATGAGTTATCATTATGAATGGCATGTAAAATAAGAGTTGTATACAACTTAGTCTCTAATATTTTATGGTTTTAAGAAAATTAGGAATAAGAAGAATAAGACATAATAGTGAAATTGCATAAGTGTAAACAAGCATATAAAGAATCTAGTACTTATATATATGTGTGTGCGTGGATCTTTTTAATGAAACCCTTAAATATTTGTTCTTTATCAATAAACCAAGGGAATAGGGTTAAGTTCATGGTTCTTTGTGGCACATAGTTTCATATACAAAGGAAAAAATCTAAATAACAAACAAATAACCTAAAAGGGTAGAGATAACAATCTAAAACAAACCAATCATGCCATTTCACTTGCTCATCTTAATGTGCAAATGCAAATTTAAAGAGATTCATGATTAGAATGTCCAATGTTGAAGAAAGGCTCACATCCATTGTGGCACTCTCTACATTTGGAATTTCACAACATTAAGAAGGTTGGGGCTTCAATGCCACAAACTTGTCAAATTCAAAATAGTTTGCCTTGTGTCTTTCCAACAATATTTTTGTTTTTTCCTTGAGTTAATTATCCTAGTCAACTATGATGATCCTCGTTCATCATTTACCTCCTCGTTCATCATTTACCTTGTTTATATAGCCACAATCAACCATATAAATATGATTTGGCATCATCATATACATGGATTATCTACCCACAATCAAGTATATAAATATAATTTGAATTAAAAAAAAAACATTTTAATCCACTCTTGATTACTCTAACAATTATTAATATAAAGGTTGGTATCTTTATTACCAAGCTAGCTTTAAATATACAAATATTTAATATATAACTTTTAAAATTCTCACCCAGATGTAGGTGTCTGAATGTCTCATCAATAGTACATAGCACCTCGACTTGAGAGCTGACAGCATGGCATCTCGCATGTCGGAGTCTTAAATCATTCCCCCCAACATTCCATTGCATTAACGAGCGAGGAGGAAGGAGTCCCCTCCAACGATGGGAGAACGTTGACACAATACCAACTGCATTAATTGTGAACTCATGATTTTTTATCTGAAGCATGCAGCCATCAAGATTCTCCACCGAGACTAGTTAAGGAAGAGGGATGAGGACACGGGAGGGCTCATTTCGTGGCTCCGAGTCTTGGTCTATGGTGTTTGTCTTTTGTCTTCCCCCTCTGCTACATTCAACTGGAACTCTCCACAGCAAAGGAGCTCTATTCTGCAGTGGTTTCATTCCCCTCATATTCCTTATTCATCTATGGTCATAGACATGTCACGGCAAAGGGGCACCCCTCACAGAGGCAACAACGGTAGGGGGAATCCCAACACGACTTGGTTCTGATGGTGGAGGAGGGATATGAGTCTAATGTTTCCATGTCGGTCTGTGTTCTGATCGATGACTAGGAGGCCCGTCTGGTTACTGAGCATCTGGCCTCGGGCAGAGGGGGCGAAAAAATCAACCACTACTGGTTAATTAAGGACACAATGAGCACTCTCATGGAGGACTTGATGAGCAATTGGAGCTCAACCCACAACACGGTGCTCTTGGCTAAGGTCAGGTTGATAGAACTGGACACAACCAACTCAATGGACTAGACAACACTTTCGCCTGGAAGCACCTATCTAGTGGGCAACGCAAAGTTAGCAACATGGAGGTGGGGAGTGGCAGTGCTACTGGAGGACGGTCGATGGAGAGGGGCTCAACCCCGGTTCAGGTGGAAGCGACCGACACTCCTTTCCCAATTCCATCAACCATTGGGCCTCTGCTTAACAAGCGGGTTCATGACAGTGAGGAGTCCATATGCAAGTCTTCTTCTCTCCCGATAAAAAATCCTAATTCAACTTCTAATGATGAATTCCAAGGTGGATGGCCCATCCTGGAGGAGGTTCCCCCTTAGTAAAATGTGGATGAAGACCTTGCAGAAGGCTCTTCCACCCATGGGTTCTGATTGCTATTTCCAGTTTTTCTGTTTCATCTTGTTTATCAGAGGCTCTTGTTTAAAACTTCTATGAACAATAGAATTGTCGATTATAGGCCTATGTTTTGGACTCCATTTATAGATGATTTTTTTTGTTATGTTTATCTCAAACTTGATTGTAACTTTGAATGACTGGGATTGTGGTTCCATTGTCTCAGGCCACCACAGAAGCGTTATTATCATGTAATTTTTTACTCCTCCGTATAATAGAATTTGCAGACTTACAAAAAAAAAAATCTCAAATGTTACCACCTATCAGAAACATTATACCCAAATATGTCAAATAACCTAATACAACACCAAAGAATAGGTTTTCAAAATATCCACTTCAAGTTAAAAGGCTTTCACAAAAAGAATGAGTAAGGAATGATTAATCATCCTTTCTTTCACATAAATAATGATTGAAGAATGATCAATCATCCTTGATTATATAAGCATATTATATATATATATATATATGAAACACCATGCCCAAAATATGCCAAATATCCTAAGATATAACACCAAATAATGGGTTTCCAAAATATTCACTTCAAATTAATAGGTTTTCACATAAATGATGATGAGGAATGATTAATCATCTTTGACTATAACATCGTTCAAAATATATATGGCTTTATTCAAAATATATATGCAAATTTTGTTGTAGTTTCTTCCAAATTGTTTCTAAGATTAATCTAGAAATAGTTATTGCAATTTTTCAAAATATATTGGCTTTATTCAAAATATATATGCAAATTTTGTTGTAGTTTCTTTCAAACTTTTTCTAAGATTAGTCTAGAAATACTTACTGCAATTTTTTAGGATGAATTCCTTACATTAATGATATCTAGTGGTTGAAAGAATTCCTAAATACTTTTTTTAAGGAAATTAGGGAGGGCAAATATAATTCACCCTTTTTATGTCAAGGTAGTTGTGTTAAAGGAGCGGATAAAAATTGAAGAATATTAGTTAGTTGTGATGTAGGTTTTGTGTTATTTATAGCCATTTGAAACTATTTAAAGGATATTATTTATATGTATCATCATTAATAAAAATAAATGACTGGATGATTTAATGCCCAAATTTCATGAATGATTTAATGCCCAAATTTCATTTCTATGTACATTTTCAAGCCTTCAATATAATTTTAGCTTTGGTGTATGATGTCTTATCTGTTATCTTCAAGGAGCATTCATCAACACTTCTTCATACAGTCACATTAACTCTTCATTCTGTTCACCGACATCACAAGCAATCTCTGTCACATCAGCATTCTATCCACTAGCATCATGTCTTCATCACAAGCAATTTCTATCACATCAACATTCTGTCCACCAGCATCATGTCTTTAGCTGTAAGTGCATCACTGCCATATACTCACTGTCATATTGAATCTGTCAAGCATCTCACTGTGTAAGCACTGTCATCAATTTGTCTTTCATGATGATGGATGTCATACTGTTGTAGGTGTCTATCATCTTGCCACTTCATCAAATACAAGTTAGAGCTGCCATCAATACCAAGCTAGAACTGTCATCTCCCTACTCGAGCCTCATGAACTAGGGCTATCAATTCTTCAAACTCCTAGGATCTCCAAACTGGACTGCCATACTCTTCATGCCAAGTCATTAAGGAATCTTATCATCAAGAGTCTACCACAAGACTTCTTCAAATCTGACCTCAAAACAAGTACTTTTAACCAAGTATCAAATCACACATGAACCAAGCCAAAAAAAATCCTTAAAATGTTCATCAAATATGCATATAACCTTTCTCAGGCTAGGCTGATAAGGTGTACCAATGATGTCTTATCTGTTACCGTCTAGATCACCACTACTATTACTGTCAAGAAGGTTTGGTTCAAATCAGAAATCAACACTGTCAAAACACTCTGGCAGCTTGAGGACCACTAAATCACATGACTGTGGTTTCAAAAATATGGTTTATTTGTTGCAAATACATCTTCAAATGTCGAATTCAGAGATCAACAAAACACAATTCACAACTCTAATATGATCATCATTTATGCCACTGTAAACATTATTATCATCATCATAGTTATCTCTCAAACTTGACTATGTAAGATATCAGTTCCAGTCATCATCATCCTAGGGCATCATCACTTTCACATATTACTGTATGTATCACTGCTACACATTCATCATTTTTCATACATCATCCTCAAAAGGTGCATGCATCATAGTAGGGTTTTGCATCCTCATTCAATGTTTGTTTCAATCACATAAAGGTCTCAACCACTGTACTTGTATTCACTGTATAGGAGTGCATTATCTCATCATTGCATGCATCATGTAGTGTATATCACACATCAATAAACACATATAAGCATACCTTGTATCAATCACACATTTAGACTGTTCTGCTGTCCCGAAACTTGGTCAAAATCAGACCTTGCAAATGGGTGGACTGTTTAAGAAAGAGGGCAACAAACACTCCCTAAACCTTGATCTGTAATATAAGTAAGAAGGCAGCAACAGAAGGACTGTTCACACTTCCAATTCCAGACTGTAAAAATACTTTACCTCAGCTGTTGCTGGTCATCAAACTTCATTAACAGTTTGGGACTGTTCAAGCACCATCACTTTACGACTGTGTATAAAGAAGGTCAAACTATTTGCATCATACATTAACCATCAAAAAGGCAAAAAGATGGGCTGTAGCAAGTGTAGAAATAGGCCTCCAACCATCCTGTTAGCTACCCAAAAGTTTTGTATTGTTTCTTCCTCAGTATCCTTGAAATTCAAGATTGTTCTTTAACCTCTGTTGTGGCCTCTGAATTTTCACAGTCCACACTGCTGCAAATGCTGGTAAAAACCCTCCTCTACTGCTACCCGAATTTTCTTCAGTCATAGACCACTGAATTTTATAGTCAAAACTGTTGCAAATGCTGGTAAAAACAAACCCTAAGCAAGCCCAACACTGGGCTACCAAAAAGAAAACTCAAAAAATTTCTCCTAAAAAAATTCGGGTCTGCTCCTTCTGCGGTTGCCTCAGAGACTCGAAAATCTCAGAGCTGTGTTAAACCACAAAATTCCTTCCACATTTTGTGTAAATACCTCATGTATATATATATATATAATCGTGGAGAAAAAAAACAATTATCTTAGCTGGCCGACTCCACAAAGGTAAGTATTTTTATTTGAATTTTTGTTTTTATTTGGTCACAAAGACATTCTTCTAAGTCAAACTTACCACGTAAATATTTGTCCACAAATCACATGTGTGTTTTTTTTATTTTGTTACACAATCATCTTAATAGTCAACCTTTGTCCACACGTCATTAAAATTACCACATTTAAGGGTGTGCTCCACCTCATTAAGTCATCCAATGATGTCATTGTATCATCAATTAGGATTTGTCTTCAAGGCCACCATATATTCAAGTTCACCACAAGTGATAAGGGCATCATCATGTCATGACTTACCTTCAAAGGGGTACTGTGGACCCTACTACCAATCACCAACCATTGAAGATCCCAATAGAAGGAAATAGTACCACATGATGACCAAGTGATCCCATTAGTCAACAAGAGGGCTTCTTCAACAGGGTTATCATCATCTCAACCACAAAAGAAGTCCCACAATGCCTTCACCATTCCTTCAAGGGTGCAAGGATCATCAAACCACCATTTGTGGGGGTGTTAAGTCTTTCTCATGCCCTAGGATCATCTCCAAGGGTTCCAAGACCCCATCAACCCACACATGACCACATCATCTCTTTCAAGGGTTTAAGAACCATTAAACCATCAAGTGTGGGTCCAAGGACTTCCTCATAAAGCAAGGGGCTTCATGGTCTTCTTTAACTGCCTCAACCGCATGATCCAACATGATATCACCTGTGGGGTAGCTTGGTTTCTCCTGGGGTACCATGACACCATCAAAGCATGAATGACCACATCATGGGTCATTAATGCTTCTCCTAGCCATTTAGGGCTTCTTCAACGTCTACCAAGGCTTCAAGACCATCTCCAAGTTCTTCTATGTCTTCAGCAAGATGGTGGCTTCAAGATCCAAGCTTGTGGGTACAGGGACCTTGTCAACTGGGTACAAGGTGCTTCAAGGCACAAACCCACTCTGTAAGGGATCAAGGCATTGCAGGTGCGATTTGGCGGCATCAATGACATCCCGTGGGGCTACTGCAAGTCCATGTTGGCATCAATGACAATTTCATCAAGAGTCAATTTGATGACTTCTACTTGCTCTTTATATAATTACTTAAGTTTGAATCATGCATGCTCAAACAATGAATGGCATTGCAATATGTAGTTTTGATGTAACTAGAAACAATGTAATTATTATGTAATAGGTATGCTCATTATATAATTACCTCAGTTTGAATCATGCATGCTCAAACAATGAATGACATTGCAATATGTAGTTTTGATGTAATTAGAAACAATGTAATTATTATGTAATAGGTATGGCTCTTAATTAACTTAAAAGGTTATCTCAAATAGTTGTCACCATTGTTATTTGATACATCAATACCCACTAGTGCCCCATTTGAATAACCTTAGGTTGGTTTCCCTAAATTATATATGGAAGCATATCTTAAAACACATGCCCTACCTTAACTTGTCATACGAAAACCTTTTAAAAAAGTACTACCATGAAGGCTTCAATGTCAATGTAGAGGAAATAATCAAAATACCTGCAACACAAAATATACTAAGCTCATAGATTGTCTCAAAAACATGGAAAGCTTATACATGCACCAAGCCAAACAATTAAGTGACCTTATTTAAAAAAAAGAAAGAAAATCAACTGCACATATATAAGCATTATCAATAAACATAATAAATAAATAATAAATTAGACTAAGTATCTCTTCACAATTTTTGGCAAAAACAAAATAATTATAATATTTATAAAAAGAGTTAAAAATGGAAAACAATACATTAACCTAAACACATATACACAAGGAATTAAATACAATCTCTCTTTCACACACATATAACCTAAACACATATACACAAAGAATTACATACAATCTCTCTTTCACACAAAGATGCATCCTTAAAAGCAGTACCATTAATTTTGAAGAGTAAGTAGGCTACTTGAAAAATAACCTAGAACTAGTAAAACTCCAAAAATTAATTATGTGAGAACATTTTTACCAAATAAAGTAACAAAAATAATTTGTATTCAAGAAACAGAACACTCGCAAAACAGAAACATATGTTATATTGATAACAGACATAATTATGTAAATTTAAGTCTCAATTGAACATATGTGAAACTGAAACATATGTTATACTGATAACAGATGGACAATCTATAACATTTGAGGAGAAAAGAGATCTCTATATACAACCCATAGAATTACCTCAATAGTAAAATGATGTTCAACCTTGAAAGGCCTCTCTTTGAAACCCCTCAATTCAATAGAGGCTTGAGACAAATTGTGACCGAGATCGCGTGTAAACATGACGGATGAGAACGTATGAAACCTATGGACTACAGCTAAAGATGATCACACTAGCTAAAGAATAACTGGTTAAGATGCCTCAATTTCACTTTCATCGCATTCCTAACAAATTGACCAGTTTTCCAGAAAATGTTTTCCTTCAGCAACATTCCACAAAAGCATAAGAATTAGCTTAATCCAACAGATATCATGTACAGTATGCTGCAAAGTCCCATGACCCAGACTCAGAAGAATGTGGGAGAAAACTCAACATAAAAAAATAGTGGGAGATTTAGAAAGAAATGAGATTGGTTAGTAAAAAACAATAAAGGCATGTGCATTTTATTGTCCAGAGAAAACCTCTAAATCCCTCCTTCATTGGAGTGTGCCTTCTCTAATCTCCCTCGAGAAGGTGTGGTGTGCCAACTTACCTTTTGATCTTGCAGAATGAAAATGTTAATAATTTAGCAAGACCGTCAAGGGAAATTCTTGAATAAAAATTATGTCCATAATGAAACAAAGACTACAAAACTAGTATTGGTTAACCATTCCCCCAACTTGCAAGACTTCAATTAGAAGAAAAACAAATACACCTGTTTATTTGTTTGAGTTTGGAAATCCCATTTCATCCCTTTCTTAAGTTCCTTCTACTGTGATAGGTTTTCCATGGGATTTAAAACAGGATAACATATTGTGAACGAAATATGGCATTCTTGTTTAGCCCTGCGTTCTCCAGAATCTTTGAGCATCCTGACAATGGAGTGTTCATGCTATCTGTAAACCTTAAAGGAGTAGACTGGAGGATAAGTTCACTTGAAAAGAGGAGGGGTTTGTAGCTTCAGAATGAAACGGATCAAAACTTATGTTCCTATTCTTGGCTGCTGGATCACGGGATACTATTCCCATTAATGAGTGGGAATATTATTCCTAATCTTAAAGAGTTGATGCCAATTTTCCAAATAATATTATTCTTGGCTGCTGGATCACGGGATACTATTCCCATTAATGAGTGGGAATATTATTCCTAATATTTTTGTAAGGTCTTTTCATATTGATGCCAATTTTCCAAATAAAGATCCATGTTTTACACAGGATAAAAATAGTTTATCCAATCTTATCGAATATAAATTTTAAAAAGCTAAAACGACAATATGGAGATGGGATTGTGAAGCTAAAAACAGCAATTTGGAGATGAGATTACCCAAGTAGGATGTATGAATAATATGATTTTCTTTTCAGGGAAACTTTTGTGAAACAAAGAGATGCTAACCCATATTAGTGGATGGTATCTCAAGTGAGTCTGAGGTGTAGACTAGCCCGGCTCTCATGGATTCTGACAGGGCACATTCATAAAATTAGCCAAATGTTAATAATATTAGTGACAACCAATTGAGCTAACCCTTAGTAATTATTATGCATTTATTGCCATAAAATTGGACAAAAATTGTAGGAAGAGACATAGATTAACCATAATGGTCCCAATTTAATCAGGTGCTAACCGGATGACATGGACTTGGCTCTTACATTAGTGGAACCCCTACTGTTTAGCTTCATTTTAATCTCCCCAATGGGTTTGGGGCTGGCTTCACCTTCTACAGCTTAAAAGTCTTTTTGGAGATCTCTGGCTTCCATATTCCAGCTTTATAATCATATTCCTCCCTAAAGATCCTGCCAAATCCTCAGTCCTCTGAAAGAGATAAAAGGAAAGGCCATGGAACTGCAGTAGTGCAATTCCATCCAATCTGCTACTGCTCGCGAGGAAGCCTCCTCCATTATACCTTGCCATCCTTATGTTCCAGCTGCAACTGTTTTCCCCAAATTTCTTAAATTTTGGTCCCCTCCTCATGATTTAGCGTTCTTTTTTAATCGTTTGATCCATGAATTGTTTTGAATGATTATTGAAGGCTAACACTCGTCCTGGTTTTTGGAAATTGAGTGTGCTTCGAAGTTGTTTTGGGTCACAGATTTTAAGTTTGGGTTTGCTTGTGGAAGGGCCGCCATTTCGGAGGAGAAACAGTTTTAACCATTGCTGGATTTCAGAGTCTTAAGCACTTAGCGTTTTTTATTTTTGATCGGAGGCTGTAGGCTTCTTTAGCTTCCGCCATTGCGGTTCCCAAACCAGCTAGCTGTCTGAAGTCTAAAGCGCTCCGCCCTCCAATGCTAGACGCGTGTCTGTAATCTTTGTTGCTTCCGCCGTTGCGGCTCCCAAAGCAACTAAGCGCCCGAAGTCCAAAACGCTCCACCAGCTGATGCGTCAGTCTTTTAATCGCTTGCCCGTAGTCATTTCTTTTCCGCCGTTGCGGCTGTGCCAAGCTTTCGTCTTCCGTTGTCGATATCCTGCCGACTTCCGATTTAAAACTTTCCCGCTCGAGGCTTAGTCAAAACTCTTCCGACTCCAATGTGCTTATGGTGTTTCGCAGTACCCATTGTTTGTCAGGACTCGCTTGTGCGATTGCGAATGAGGCTTCCCTTCTGTTGTAAGTATTTTTTGAGCCGCCGTCGAGTTTTCCCCGTCATGAATGATGTCTAGTGAGGCTGTAAGTGGACGAGGTAGTGATGGCAGCGTTTGTTAAAATTCTCAGATCAAGGGGTGCACCTGGCCGTTTTCTTGTAGATTAGTCGTTTTAGTTGGTTTAATTTGACGTTTGTTTTAGAATGCAATCCCGGTGAATGATGCACCTTGGTTAAATGCAGGAAGATCCAAAAGACTGTTCGTATTACCACGGCATGAAAGTGCAGATAGGAGACAGGATCTCAAGGGGCGCGGGCAGAGTAAAAGACAAAGCTAAAAGCAACAAAAACGCAGCTCTGAAAGGTTCGGCAGTTACCCAGTCGATCATGAGCATGCGCAGAAAAGATGAAAAGAGGGATATGAAACGTCTGAATAACCGAAAAGTCACCCATTTGGGGGGAACCCAAGCATTATAATGTTTGTTTAAATATTTTGAAGTGAGAAGTTACAGGGGCTTTTTTTCCCTGGAAAAAACTTGTAACTTAATGCTTGTAAGAGGAACTATTTCGTTTTACAACCAGAGACTGCAAATTTTGCCTGTTGGAGGAAGTGCTATGTGGAATATGTCAATGTGATTAAATGAGCAATGTTGAATGTGAACTATTTCGTTTTCAGCTGTGTCTCATTAGCTGTAAGAGCGTTCTAATTTCTTGAACCTGTGTTCTTGTCTGAATGTTTTTCAGTACCTTTATGATGTCTTTTCCACTATGGGTAATGGAATTTTTAACTATTGATAAGCTATCTTATCATATATACTTTTATTCATGTTTATATGTTTGGTTATAAGAACAGCTATCTGTGCTTTGCCATAACACATGAACAGGGGCCCATTACTCATGAATGAATACCCAGCTCTCCAGAGATAGTTTAGTTAGTATTTATTTTCTTGCATGATTTGGATGCTTGTGAGTTCTAAGACGAAAGGTAAGAACTTGCGCATCACATTGTGACTACTCTTTGCATCTTTATCACCCTGCATTGTTAATTAGGCACGTGCATATCATACTTTAAGTCAAAAAATATAAAATACACGGTGGACCGGGCCGCAACCGGTAAAATCTTTGTTTTTGTTACTTGACCTATGGTAGCTGGACCGCAAACCGGATGGATTCCCTATAACAAACAGTCACGGGCTAATTGGGAACGTTGACTGGGGAGAATCCCTTGCTGTTGTTACCTGCGAATTTCTAGGCCTCAACAGTTTTTGGCGCTAGGAGGGCCGCCAGTGCATGGCTGGCCGAGGAAACCCGTTTTCCCGAGATTATTTCACCGGTAACAGGTCTGAAAACAGTGGGCTTCATAATCCAATTCCGGAAGAAAGGAGTAGAGAATATCTATATTCTATTGGCAACAAAGTTGTTAATGATCTGAGAAGACACACCAGGGCATATGTAAAGAATATTGGAGGATTGCCAATCATCCCTGAATTGCCCAAAAAAGAATATAAAAGGAAAGATCGTCCTATATTAGAAGACTCAGTGCTGATTGGGGACTGGGAAGACCTTGTAGAAACAGCCTTACAAGAAGTTGTGCTACCTTTGAATCAATAAGGTCCAGATACTCCTCACAGTTCTCCTGCCCACACTCCTACTTGCTCACCTCCTCACTCTCCACCAAGACTCATGGCAAGCGTAAATGCTAATCCACCACCTAACCCACCAAACCCACCACCTGCTTGGAGAGCCAGATCACCGTTAAATCTGACACCTCCATTACATGATCTACCTCAAGCCTTTGACAAGATGTTGCCCAAGTTCGACCCAGGTGAGAGGATATTAGTAGATGACCACCTACAAAGTTTTTATTTGGCAATAGAAGGATTAAGGGCCGGGGAGTATGAATATGTAGAATGCAGACTGTTCCCGCATACCCTTAAGGGAGCTGCAGCATCATGGTACTTTGGGTTTCCTGTAAACTCTATCCCTGATTGGGATACCTTTGAAAGGATCTTTAGGAATAAATATGCAACTCAGAAGACTCATGCAGCCCTCATGAAAGGGCTATGTGCCTTGAAGAAAGAAAGAAAAGAAAAGGTGCACAGTTTCACACAAAGGTTTGCGGCATATCTTAAGAATTTTTCTGAAGCAGATAAACCTTCGAACAAGGTCCTGATTGAATATTATACTTCAGCTTTAGGCCCCGAGTTGGCCATGTTTGCCAAAATAAGGGCCAAGCCTACGTTGGCGGAAACCTATGCAGAGGCAGAAGTAGTGGAGGCTGAAAGAGAAAGTATCGAAGATTATCCATAACAGTCAGGAGAGAAAGGTGCGGGAAGGAAAGCCTTATTGTTTACTAAGCCTAAGGAAGAGAAATCGTCAGATTTTGAAAATATGGCAAAAATGATGCAGAAGCTTTCCAACAAAATCATAGATTTGGAGAAAGAGAAGGAAACACAAAAGTTCTATAAGCCCTATTATAAGAAAAGAGAGGATAACAATCAGTCTCAACCGCCTCCTCACAATGCTGCATCTATGAATCTAACAGAGGTAGGAATGGAAAATTTTTGCACTTTCCAACAAAAACCACACTCTGAAAAGAATTGTCCTCAATGGATAAACTCAATGATGTTGGTTATGAATCAGCTGTTGGATTCTAAGTTAACAGAAGATGGAGATGAAGAAAGAAAAGAAAATACTACTTCAACGAAGGAACAAGAAGAGGAAACATGGTTTTGTGGAATTCTGTTTCGTTGTTTGATGCAGAAGAAGAAAAGAATCAGGGCTACAAGGACGTCATGGAAACCAATGTGACAACAAGGAGCCAAGGGCCAATTAAAGAAAACAGTCTCATACTCCCAAATATCAAAAAGCTGGAAAAAAATGTTAAGAAATTTCAAAATAATTCTCCAGCTGATCAAATTCCTGAATTCACCATTACCAGCCAGGATCCTAGGCAGACTGATACGTTCGCCAAGCCCAGTGAAGAAAAGATGAAGGCTGATAAACCACATTCTATGAAATTGCAGATGGATTATGATATCATGGAAGATATCAAGAAGGCGAAGGCAATCGTTTCACTATTTGAAATGTGTAAAGTGCCGCAGCAAAAAGAAAGACTATTGAAAGCACTTGAAGCATCGGACGAGAAGCTGCCCACTGTTAATCAACCTCAGGAAGAAGAAGAAATCGGAGAAACCAGCATTGGAGGTAAGTCTAAGAGAAAACAACCACCTTTCCTCTTCACTTTTGAAATTTTCAATCACAACGTACACAATTGTCTGGTAAACTCGGGAGCATCGGTTAATGTCATGCCAATATCCGTCTGTAAAAAAATAAATGGGAAGCCTAAGCCATCCACGTGGAGGGTTGTTCAGTTGGATAAGATAGACGTAAAGGTAATTGGTGAGATGGAAGACGTCCTAGTCCGTCTGGCATCCAATGATAAAGTGTGCCAAGTCATTAATATCGTGGTGGCTGATATACCGGACGCTTACGGTCTTGTCCTGAGCAGAGATTGGTCAGCCAAACTAAATGGATATTTTGCATCGGATTGGTCGCATCTGTGGCTGCCATACAAAGGAAGCCCAAACCAAATTAAAGTTCTGAGGGAGCCTCACATGAAATACAACGTTACTCAACTGGATGAGAAGAATGAACCAGTGGATTCTGTATTGGGAAACTATTTTATTGAGTTGGAACCAGGAAATTACCAAGCAGAAGAAGCCAGCAACACATCAGACACTCAGCCTGATCTCCTTCGATTCTCACAGGCTGATGAGATTGACTGTAACATAGTAAACTTAGCAGTAGGAGTAGATTCGCATTCAGTAGTTAGTGATTTTTGGACTTTGTTTTTTGATGGCTCTAAAACGTTAGAAGGGTCAAGGGTCGGATGTGTCCTAATTGACCCCCAGAAGAATAAGCATTTTCTCTCATGTAGATTAGAGTTTGAGTGTACTAATAATACAGCTGAGTACAAAGCGTTGGTGCAGCGTTTAAGGAAAGCGGTTGAATTAAATGTAAGTAATCTAAAAGTTTTTGGAGATTCCGAAATTATTGTGAAACAAATCCGGAATCAAATACATTGTGTTTCCCCTCACTTAAAGGCTTACCAAAATGAGGTATGGGACCTGCTTAAATGTTTTAATGCATTCAATATTATTTCAATTCCAAGACTTAAAAACGCAGCAGCTGACCTGTTGGCCACATCAACCGCTAGGTTGGTACCCACTAATAATCGATGCTCTGTTGAATTACTTTTCAGGCCCTCAGTACCTGATATGATTACCAACCTACGAGTGTTCGATGATGACCAGCAGATTATAGAATGTTTAACAAATGACGATGTATTTTAAGGAGCAATTATAGACGATGAAGAACATCAGGCTGAGCTGAAGTATGATAATTTCATCCCTAAGGGAGTCAGAACGTTAGAAAGAATGTTCGATTTAAATGAAAAGTTCAGAAGACCAGCCAATGTGAAAACTCACAGCTCATCTTTACTGTTCAAGCTGATAAATTTAGGGACTGAGACAAATCCTAAATATGTGAATCTCGGCAAATGTTGTTCACCAGTAGAAAGAGACAAGTTCGTCAGTCTGTTTAAACAATATAAGGATGTTTTTGCATGGACATACGAAGATTTGAAAACATACGACACCAGTATCATCAAGCATGTCGTCCCCATCAAAGCCGACGTCAAGCCGTATCAGCAACCTTTAAGAAAAATGCATCCAAAATTGGAACCGCTGATTCACAGTGAAGTGAAGAAATTATTGGATGCTAGAATCATTTTTAAGGTCAGACACTCTGAGTGGGTATCAAATCTGGTACCAGTGAGGAAAAAATCTGGAGAAATTAGACTCTGCGTAGATTTCAGGAATTTAAACCGTGCTTCAGACAAAGATAACTATCATGTTCCACCCATGGAGCAACTGTTACAAATGGTTTTAGGTTCTAAACTGTTTTCATTGTTAGACGGTTTCTCTGGCTACAATCAAGTATTAGTAGCCGAAGAAGACAGATTGAAGACAACATTCAGGACCAAATGGAGAACCTTTGCCTACAGAAGGATGCCCTTTGGGCTTATAAATGCTAGAGCGACGTTTCAGAGGGCTATGGACATAGCTTTCCGCGAATTGGTTGGCCGTAGTGTTGTATTATACCTTGACGATATTACGATATTCTCAAAAAGGAAAGAAGAGCACGCGTTCCACTTAAGGAAGATTTTTGAACGATGTCGAAAATATGGCATCTCACTCAATCCCAAGAAGTGTGTCTTCGCTATCACGGAGGGCAAGTTGCTGGGTCACATAGTTTCAAAAAAAGGAATCTCTATAGAGCCAAAAAGAATTAAGGCCATTGAACAAATCCCCTTGCCCCATAATAAAAAAGGGATGCAATCCTTTATGGGAACTATAAACTTCGTGCGAAGATTTGTGCCTGATTTCACTCAGATTGTCAAGCCACTGCAGCAGATGGTGAAGCAAAATGCATAATTCAAGTGGACTGAGATTGAGAAGAACGCTTTCAGCAAAATTAAAACTGTTGTTGCACACGCACCCTCCCTGAGAAGCCCAGATTTCGATAAAGATTTTATTCTGTATACCTTTGCATCCGATGATTCGCTAGCAGCTGTGCTTACGCAAAAGGAAGATGGGGGGGATGAATTTCCAATATCCTTCATGAGCACCAGTCTACAAGGGGCTGAATTAAAGTACCCAGCCATTGATAAACAAGCTTATGCAGTATTCAAAGCAGTGAAGCAATCCAGGCCTTATATTTTAAAAAATCAAACCAAGGTGATCGTCCCCTACCCCGCTGTAAGATCCCTTCTTGTACAGAAGGAGTTAGGAGAAAGAAGGGGAAACTGGGTAACAGCTCTTCAAGAGTATGACCTTGAATTCAAGCCAGCCTCTATAGTTAAAGGACAAGGGTTGTGCAAACCGATGACTGACAATGGGAACAATGAAGAACACACCTGGGAGGACGAGGCCGAATTACATTTAATGGATGTATGTCCTTTGTTTACAGCTCCCGAGTCTTGGTATAGAGACCTCGTGCATTACCTGCAGACAGGGTTGTTGCCAGAACATTGGAATTCTAAGCAAAGAAGAGCGCTGCGTCTCAAATCAGCATCCTATCAAATTGTTGAAGGAATATTATTCAGGAAAAACTATGACGGAGTTCTCCTTAGATGCTTAGAGAAAGAAGATGTGAATAAAGTAATGACAGATTTGCATGACGGGCCTGTTGGGGGACATTATTCAGGAGATACTACAACCCACAAAATCCTCAGAGCCGGTTACTATTGGCCTACGCTCTTCAAAGATGCACACGCACATGTCAGGAAGTGTGATATTTGCCAAAGGTGTAGTGGGAGACAACCTAAAGCAGCGGCACCCCTAAAGCCGGTGATGATCACGGAGCCGTTAGAGCAATGGGGGTTGGATATTATTGGAGAAATAAAACCGAATTCCTCCCTACAACACAAGTACATTCTGACCGCGACCGATTATTTCACTTGCTGGGTCGAAGCTATCCCGCTGCGCAAGATAAATGAAGACGCGGTCATCAGCTTCCTACAAGATCATATCATGACCAGGTTTGGAGTTCCAGTTTCGTTAGTCATTGATAATGCTAAGTACTTTTCATCAATTAAATTGACTGCTTTTTCTCATGATAAAGGGATAAAATTGCATTATTCTGCTAATTACTATCCACAAGTAAAAGGCCTGGCTGAATCCTCTAACAAAAATCTGATTAGAATTTTAAAGAAGACTGTAATAGAAAACCAGAGGAGTTGGCACTCAGCGCTACCAAATGCCCTTTGGGCTGATAGAGTCACCCCCAAGTCTTCGATAGGAGTGTCTCCATACACCCTTATGCACGGTAAAGAAGCCATTATTCCTCCCAATATCATGCTACCTTCTTCCATAATAGCTCAAGAATCGAGAGGGTCAGATGATGAAGTTTTGCAAATAAGGATATATAACCTCCTGAAAGCAGAAGAGGCTCGATCTAAAGCCAGAGGGCGCTTTAAGCAGTAGCAAGAGGTAATAAAGAGATGGTTTGACAAACATAAGGCAGGAACAAAAGACTTTGAGGTGGGAGATTTAGTCCTCAAATGGGATCACCCCCATGATGAGAAAGGGAAACACACGAAGTTCCAACAGTTGTGGGTAGGCCCTTTTCAGATAGCGGCAAAGCTTGGCCCTTCTACTTATAAGTTGCAAGATCTATAGGGGTGGGAAGAGAACTTACCAGTAAATGGTTTGGTTCTCAAGCCTTATTTTTCCTGAGTTTGTTTGAGTTCTTATGTCTTGTATATAAATAATCTGTTTTGGCCGTCTTTTGTGTCTGTGAGTCATGAAGTTTAGTTTTGTTTTACTTTAGATTTGTTGTTTGATTTTAAATAAAAGAAGCAAGCTTTGGTCGCATGGAGAGCATTAGAATTCTGGACCAATTAAAATCCTTGATTATAAGACTGTGTATTATGGTTTATCTGATAGAGTTTCTTCTAGTTTAGCAGTTTTCCTAAATGGCTGTGAACGAATTGAAATCCTGCTTAATCCCTGTAAAGTAACTCAAGATTAAAAGGTCTGGAATACTATTTCGAGGCTCCATCCATCTCACACTTAAAAATGTCCTAGGGGGTGACAGCAAAAGACCCATGGAAAGGAAGCAAGGTAAACAGTATATTATATATAAATGATCCCATGCCAAGAGTTGAAATCCAAAAGGCTAAAAAGAGTCAAGACTCCTAAGAAAGCAATGTATATCAAAACAAAGTACTAAATCATATGAGTATAAAATTGCCAAAAGTTCCTCTCCATCCGTGAGCTGAAAATTAAATATATCTCTCACACAAAAGGACACTATGGATAGAGGAGCCTGAATAAATAAATAAATAAATAAATAAATTCAGAAAGAAAGGCATGAGGAATACTCAAAGGACAAAAGTCCAAAAGCACAAAAAGGTGCAAAATGGCATGGGAATGAGGAACAAATGAATATTTCTGTTTACCAGATGTTACGATCCTATGGTGTCCAAGCTGGAAGCTGCCCAAAGACAGAGGTACAAATGAAACTCATACTCCTAGCCTCGAAAGAGTTATCTTGACTTTGAAATCTTGGTTTCCATTTTCCTAAATTGGATTACCCTCAATGTTTAAAAGTTCATATATTGCCTTTTAGGAAATCCATATATCTAGAAGAATTCAACATGGTGGTTTATTATCAAATAGTCTGTTACTCAAGGAAGGAATTGTCCAAAGGTCTAGGTTCACCAGGTAGTCGCCAATTGTTGTAGCTGCAACTGTTTTCTCCAAATTTCTTAAATTTTGGTCCCCTCCTCATGATTTAGCATTCTTTTTTAATCGTTTGATCCATGAATTGTTTTGAATGATTATTGAAGGCTAACACTCGTCCTGGTTTTCGGAAATTGAGTGTGTTTCAAAGTTGTTTTGGGTCGCAGATTTTAAGTTTGGGTTTGCTTGTGGAAGGGCCGTCGTTTCAGAGGAGAAACAGTTTTAACCGTTGCTGGATTTCAGAGTCTTAAGCACTTAGCGTTTTTTATTTTTGATCGAAGGCTATATAGGCTTCTTTAGCTTCCGCCGTTGCGGCTCCCAAACCAGCTAGCTGTCCGAAGTCTAAAGCACTCCACCCTCCGATGCTAGTCGCATGTCTGTAATATTTGTTGCTTCCGCCGTTGCGGCTCCCAAAGCAACTAAGCGCCTGAAGTCCAAAACGCTCCACCAGCCGATGCGTCAGTCTTTTAATCTCTTGCCTGTAGTCATTTTTTTTCCACCATTGTGGTTGTGCCAAGCTTTTGTCTTCCGATGTCGATATCCTGCCGACTTCCGATTTAGAACTTTCCCGCTCGAGGCTTAGTCAAAACTCTTCCGACTCCGATGTGCTTGTGGTGTTTCGCAGTACCCATTGTTTGTCAGGACTCGCTTATGCGATTGCGAATGAGGCTGCCCTTCCGTTGTAAGTATTTTTTGAGCCGTCGTCGAGTTTTCCCCGTCATGAATGATGTCTAGTGAGGCTGTAAGTGGACGAGGTAGTGATGGCAGCATTTGTTAAAATTCTCAGATCAAGGGGTGCACCTGGCCGTTTTCTTGTAGATTAGTCATTTTAGTTGGTTTAATTTGACGTTTGTTTTAGAATGCAATCCCGGTGAATGATGCACCTTGGTTAAATGCAGCAAGATCCAAAAGACTGTTCATATTACCACAGCATGAAAGTGCAGATAGGAGACAGGATCTCAAGGGGCGTGAGCAGAGTAAAAGACAAAGCTGAAAGCAACAAAAACGCAGCTCTTAAAGGTCCAGCAGTTACCCAGTCAATCATGAGCATGCGCAGAAAAGATGAAAAGAGGGATATGAAACGTATGAATAACCGAAAAGTCACCCATTTGGGGGGAACCCAAGCGTTCTAATGTTTGTTTAAATATTTGGAAGTGAGAAGTTACAGGGGCTTTTTTTCCCTGGAAAACACTTGTAACTTAATGCTTGTAAGAGGAACTATTTCGTTTTACAACCAAAGACTGCAAATTTTGCATGTTGGAGGAAGTGCTATGTGGAATATGTCAATGTGATTAAATGAGCAATGTTGAATGTGAACTATTTCGTTTTCAGCTGTGTCTCATTAGCTGTAAGAGCGTTCTAATTTCTTGAACCTATGTTGTTGTCTGAATGTTCTTCAGTACCTTTATGATGTCTTTTCCACTATGAGTAATGGAATTTTTAACTGTTGATAAGCTATCTTATCATATATACTTTTATTCATGTTTATATGTTTAGTTATAAGAACAGCTATCTCTGTGATTTTCCATAACACATGAATAGGGGCGCATTACTCATGAATGAATACCCAGCTCTCTAGAGATAGTTTAGTTAGTATTTATTTTCTTGCATGATTTGGATGCTTGTGAGTTCTAAGACGAGAGGTAAGAACCTACGCATCACATTGTGACTACTCTTTTCATCTTTATCACCCTGCATTGTTAATTAGGCACGTGCATATCATACTTTAAGTCAAAAAATATAAAATACACGGTGGACCGGGCCGCAACCGGTAAAATCTTTGTTTTTGTTACTTGACCTACGGTAGCCGGACCGCAAACCAGACGGATTCCCTATAACAAACAGTCATGGGCTAATTGGGAACGTTGACTGGGGAGAATCCCTTGCTGTTGTTGCCTACGAATTTCCAGGCCTCAACACCTTATCAAAGAGAGAAAACGGGGTTCCATGGGACTGCAATGGTGTTTTGCTCAGCCAGCTGCTCCCACTTTTTCTTAATTGTCACCACCCAGTAAAAAGCCCCGATCTTAGCAAGGTATTTGGATTTATCTAAGAGGATGCTAGTTGGGTTTCAAGGAAGAAAATCTTCAAGGTATAATGTGATAATGTTACAGGGCAGAGAATGCTACAATGTTGTTTTGGTATTCAGTTTGGAGAATCTCTTTCTCTCTTTTGCATTTTGAGTCAATTTTCTGATAGCTGGCACAGAAAAAATAATTTTATATAGTTTTGAAATATGTTAATTAGGAGCATGGTGAACCTTTGAATGAATTACTGGATAAAACTTGAAATGAAGTGCTTCGTAATTATATTGCCCTATGTTTTAGCTCCAATCTCGATGCTTTAATTAGTTGATATTGAAGTAGCCACTGAAAGAAGTCCAGGAATGGGGCAGAAACACCATCATCAGATTTAACAAATAGGGTAAGTAAATAAACGAAAAGTAGTGTGTTTTGATAGTTGGCAATTATTTTAATTCTTGTAACTGGACACAAAAATTGAGTAACTGAAAGTCAATTGATCACATAACAGGTTAGAGAAAAATGTTACTGACGTCAACAAATAATATGGATTGGTATTTGCTAAAATTTCATGGTCGAATCTATTGAGAATGCTTGTCTCATAAGTATCAGCAAACTTCCGCACGCTGCTAGTAAGCACTTTTAGTCTTTTACATTACTATGTTGCACAGACTTGCAATCTTATGTATCTAGGCTCTACTTATATCTGACGTGAAAGTAGCAACATATTTATCTTGGTTGACAATAGACCTTGTTTATTGGAAAATCATTGCAGCCCAAGACAGCTATGGCAACTAATGGTTACATCCAAGGTTAAACCTATATTTTTAAATCTCCTTGCGATGCATTGAGCTCATTTATAAATCATAAAATGTTTCAATTTGTCTGCAATTCCTTGCTTAAATAAACTTTGAATTCTTCTAGAGAGTGACACTGACAACTAGTTTTGGCTACAATCCAGAATGTCACCTTCTGCAAACACAAGAACAAGGCTTGAAAATAAACGGCTTAAAAATAAGGTTGACGACAAGCAGGAAACTCCAACTGCTAATAAAAGAGATGGCCTTTACAAATGGTTTTATTCTATTGATGCTGCAAGGTGGCAGGATAAAACCCAGGCTCCTGTTAAAGAACTGCACCAAAAATTGCATGACTATGTTGCATTTGAAGTGGCATGGGCTGATGTTCGTGGGATTAACTACATTAATGAAATTCAGGTATACATTGTTGAATTTTTCTATGCCCATGGGAAGTTTTTTTCTAAAAACAAAACAATTCAGTTTGATTTCTTGATGACTGTTGATTGACAGACAGATACTTTCGTTGCACCTGAAGTGAAGTCCATGATAAAGAGGGAATTTGATAGTATTGAACAATCTTTCGATTGCATTGTATCACTGTGCTTGGATACAAGATCTGAAATTTCATCATTATCTGAGGTTCATTGAGTAGATGGTTAGATGTTAAAACACCCAAATCTCAAGAATCTCCTTCTCCTAGTTCCTTCCAAGCTTCACCCCTTCAGTTTGGAGAGCATGGTGAGGATGACAGATTCTATGATGTTATGGATATGCAGGTGAACTTTGCTCAACTAGATCATGATAATGATAAATGGTGCAGAGTTTGGACTTAATACCTCAGAAGGACGGTCTGAGAATGACTCGCCTAAGCCGTTGCAGCATTTCTGAAGTTAGTCTGCCACATGACTGCTCTATAATTCAAAGAGAGCTGCTATAATTCAGAATTTAATACTTTTGCATGTCATGATGACAAAAAACTACAGGGAAGCTATCACAGTGCTCTGCATGGAGTGGAGTTAGCCTCTGGAAACAAAGGACCAAATCAAGTTTACAGTGTGGGATCTGAAGCTCAAAGAGAAAGAAGTCCATTATCTGAGGATATTGGTTTGGGCCTCAGAAATTCTCCAGGTTCTAACAATATGGCAGAAGGCAGTTTTGAGAGTAAGTATCTAAGGGGTGTCCTTGAAAATTATGAGATCTCTGCTGGCAGAACTGCAGAGTCTGCTTATGAAATTGTTGGCTACTCACCATTTTTAATTTCAATGAAGCTTCGCTTCCATTTGAACTGAAAAAGGTAATTACATCTGACCTGTGGTTATTATAATTTAAGATTATTGGAGTAATATCTTATATCTGGGACCAGGATGGCAAAATTATTTCTTTAAAAGTTGTAGTTTCTTTATGATAACGTGGCAAACTGTGTGATTCTCAAAATACAAAATATGAAGAGCACATTTTCGAAGCAAAGCAAACAAATAACGAGACTGGTCTATAACTGGGAAGCAAACTGAGTCAGAACGACCAGAACAAGGGACTTTTAATACCTACTCAAGATCTTCGATGCATTTCTGCCAAACTGAGGTGACATAGATGCTTATCAGTGGATAATGAAGAAACTTCCTATAACAAGATATCTACAAAGCCACTATTGTTTGAATCTTTTGGTTCTGAATCTTGAACCTCTTTCGGAAAAATGGATATGTATCACATTCCATGCAATGAACTGATCTCTGTCTCACTAAAAAAGAAAACAGAAATAAAACACAATGATATTCTAATAAATTCTATCAACAGAGACACATGATGCATACCAGGGGGAATTTGAAGGAACCATAAGTTGCCTGAAAAAAAAAGGCTTGGTCTATCTTTACCAATCTCAAAATGTAAAATACAAATATTTGGCAAGACATTTATATTCTAAAAAGAATAAAGAAGAATTTAAAGTATTTTATATCAGAAGCTGGTGATTTTTTTATAGCATGCAAGATATTCTGATGATATAGAATTTTGGGCAAATATTTGTTTTGAATTGATTAATATTTTTGGAAAATACTGGAAACAATAGCCAAATGGAAGATATCATCCCTAAAAGTTTCTCTGAAGCAGACAACTCTTGGACTTCTTTTGAGGCTGATATAGCTGAATTCTATAGAAGCAGAAACCTATCTCCAAGTTATAGTGAAATTTAGAACTGATATGCCACGGAAAATTGTTTCTCAACTAACAACAAGCAGGACCAAATTCAGGGGTGCATTTCAGCTAACTAGCCCATATGCTAGACATTTCTAGACATACATTCACTAGTTCACAGCTTTCAATATCTTTTGAGCTCAACATCACAGGTTATGGTTGAACTCTGACAAATTTTGTAGATTATTGTAGATTTCAATTTTATTGAAGAAAAGGAGAGTGTTTTTCACTCCATACCTTGGTTTTGTGGAATGTTGGTCTATGTACAAAATCAAAGTACCCTACTTGTAATCTCTTTACAAACATAACTTTGGCTCCAATGTGGATTGGGCTTTCAAACCTATCGTTACAATTTGGAGTTTCGACTCTGCAACCTGCAGCCAAGATTCTTTGATGTTCCATGAAACCTTTGTTAAACGTATCACAATATATGTGAAACCTTTCAGGCTTTGTGCCCAATGCAACGTGAAAAAAAATTCAAGAATCATTGAAAAGGCATGCAACTAATATCCGCTTTTAGTAATTTATGCCCACAACCCTCCACCTTTGCAAGTGGTCTAAGACAAAAGGCTGCTAGTCTAGACTTTAGACCTAAGTTGCCAAGAAACTTGGGTACGGGGACGCCACTTTTTGAAAAAGGGTACTTGGGTACATCGGGGGTACTATATATATATATATATATATATATATGTCATAGTCACATCATACATGCATGTAGATTTCTTCATAAATTATGAATCGTGATTCATAATTATAAATTTGATGATTATTTGAACAATGAACATTCAAATTGAAAATTTGAGACATAAAATTTGATAAATCATTGTACCAGGCAGCTATAACAGCCAATCAAACTCAGACATGAAGGTACACTTAAGCTTATTTTAAAACCTTTTTGTACTACTGTTACAGGCAATAAAAAATTGCAAATTGCCAAGTATATTCCTGCATTGTTGTGAGTGTATTTCTCAGTATTAAATACATATGTATATTTTTTATGTGCACATTTGGTAGTCAAAATATGTTCCATGAGTGCTGAACACAAAACCATAAAAACATTCACTGTAAATCAATGTAAAATAAATCTACCGGATTTGGACAATATTCAGTGGAATTTGAACAGTGTTGCAAAGTGTTTATACATAGTTAGCAAAAAATTAGTTTAGATTTGGTAGGTGGTAATTACATTTTTCCTAATGGATTGCATTTTACTGAGTCAACCTTAGCCTTCAAGTACCCAAACATGGGGTACGAAGTACCCAAACACAAGGTACGACGTACCATTTTTCCTATAAGTACCCCTTTTTTTATAATGGAGTCTTGGGTACGTGGACCGAGTATGGGGTACAGCAAGAGACGTACCCTATTGGTACCCAAGTACCTGGTATGGGTATGTGTACCCTAACCTCGGGTACAGGTACCCTGGCAACATAGCTCTAGACAAATAAAAAAGGATAGCTAAGGCTTATTACGGAGCTAACCCAATGGAGACATCAAGTAAGGCCCTTATATATCAATACACCCAGGGATTTGACCTCGAGACCTTCTGCTCATAACTTACAGCACTCAACCACTTGAGCTATCCCATCGGGGTAATATATATA
>LPNX010472469.1:241796-287198 GCA_001517045.1 Pseudotsuga menziesii
AATAATTTCTTTAATGAAATAACCAGCACAAATAAGCCAGATTAGAGTAATCCATGAATATAAAAATATATGATCGATAAGAGATATTTTACAATGAGAAATGATACTTGTATAAATACCCATGCAAGGGTTTGCCTTGGTGATGAAATGCCACCTTTCATAAGGTGGCTCTTCATTTGCGTTTTTTAATTTAATTATTAATTAATTAATTAATTACTGCTTATTTATTATTTATTTTGTTCATTACAGCTAGTTAAGAAGAGGACCAAGTTGGAGCCATCCAATGGGAAGGGCTTGCTTTTTAGTCACTGTGAAACTTCAAAGGCCTACAAGATCTATAGTCCAAAGAAGAGAAATACAATCGTAAGCAAGGATGTAAAGTTTGAGGAAGACTTTGCATCTAGGAAGTCTCGTGAGCCTATTCCAGTGAGTAGAGGATCAGGAGAAGGAAGCTCCAAAGGTTGAGCCAGGATCACCAACGACTTCCAGTTCATGGAAGCAACCTTCAAATGTAGAGGAGCCACCAGCTCCTACCAATTCCATCAAGATACCTCGATGGTTCACTCAAAGATTGAGGGATTCTCAATAGCATGTTGAGACTCCAAGGAGCTAATTCAAAAGGTAAAACCCTCTGAAAAAGTTTCCAAACTACTATTAAAATTTAATGTTTCCACTATGATTATGTTAGATCTTCAAACAAATTACAACAATCATATGCAATAAGATCACAAAAATAAAGACAAGCACAACAATACAAAAGACACAAAGATTTTCCTTTGGGAAACCACAAGGGAGAAAACCCAACAACTTCTTTAGTATAGTTTATGTCACCAAGTACAATCCCAAACCAAGATAAGATAATCCCAAAAGATCAAATATCTTCCATATTAATCTGTCACAGTAATCTAGGGACTAAAACACAGTCTCATAAGAGATTTTAGACAATAAGGCATGAAAATGGTATAATGGTGCTACAAAATGAATAGCCACTCTGTATAATCAATAAAGAATGAGTAATACAATTACAATGATCATGCTGAAGCATGAATGACAAAGCAATTCGAATTCCTAAGGAGGTCATTCGAATTGAATGAGTGAGTCTAGCTTAACTGAATGTAAGCCATAGTCAACACTCAAGTTAACCACTGATCAAAACCCTAATTGACTCAATTGAGCCCTAACTGAAGTCGGAGTGCAATAAATGATTGATTCTCACTGAAAGTAGCTCAGACACGTCACTGCAAGCTAGCAAACAAGTGGTAGCGCATCAATGACTCCAATGAACCTCAATGAGCTTAATCGAAGTGTAACTGACCATCAGAAGTGGTTGGAGGCGCCCTTGTTGACTCCAGTTCATTAAATAATCATTAAATAATCAATTTAATGAAGGAAGGCGCCTTCACTACTCTATTTAACTGATTGTAACCGCCAATTAGCAATATGGGGCATTAATGACACTCGAAACACCCCCGGAGTGCTCCAGTTAGCCTCCCCGAATGTAGGAGAAGGAGAAGTTAGCCTCCTTGACTGAAGGTAGGTGTGGGTGTGCTCATGCTGATGTCATCCAGTTCTCCTCTGATGTCAATTAAGTCAATAAAACTTAGGATAGTGGTTTAACTAGGCCAAATTGACCAAAATGAGTGTGTATGGTGGTAAATGTCTCCAACACCCCCCCTTAAGCTATACTCAGGAGGAGTAGAAAACATAAAATGCATAAGAATGCTAGGGCCCCGACAACTAAGGCCATAGGTCACCTTATACAATACTCAAACTCAAACAATGCTCAAAAACAAACTAAATGAGGAAAAGAGGGAAAACCCAGTAGGAAAACCCCCCCTCAAGCTGAACACTTAAAGTAGTAGGATCACCCTGATGAACTCACCCCCAACAATGAACGGATTTAAGTGAACTTCTTTTCTGAAAAGCTCTTGGTGAAGATGTTTGCAATCTGCTCATCAGTCAGGCAGTATTGTAGAATGATGGTCCTGTCATGCACTAGCTCCCTGATATAGTGCATGTGTATCTCTACATGCTTGGTCCTCTACTTGGTAACTGGATCTATGGATATCTTAATAGCACTTTGATTGTCACAAAAGAGGGCAGTGGATAAAGTACTACCAAGATCAAACTCTGAAATAATACCTTGCAACCATACTGCTTGGATGCAAGCATTCACCGCTCCTCGATACTTGGCCTCTGCTGAAGATAATGCTATGGCGGCCTGCTTTTTGCTAGACTAGCAAATGGGGCCACCACCAAACATGAAGACATATCCAGAAGTAGACTTCCGATCAATAGAATCACCCACCCAATCGAAATCTGTGTATCCAACCAGCTCTAGCTCGGAGTCTGCAGCATAATGAATGTCGTAGGTCCTGGTTCCCTGAATGTACTAAAGGATCCTCTTGGCTGCCTTCCAATGAAGATCATGGGGCTACTGCATGTATCTTGATACAACATTCACAGCATAACAGATATCAGGCCGAGAATGTGTCAAGTACAACAAGCTACCAATCAGCTGTCGATAAATAGTGCAGTCCATGGGAGGTGTGCTTTTTCCTTCTTCAAGGCTGATCCCTGAAAGGAAAGGGAATGGTGCAGGCCTACATTCAGCCATGTTAAACTTGACTAATAGGTCTAATATGTATTTGGATTGAGTGACCATTATCCCATCAGAATTTTGCTCAATTTCAAGCCCCAAAAGTTGTTTTAAGAGCCCCAAATCGCTCATTTCAAATGCATTGTGGAGAGCAGTTTTGATGACTGAAATAGAAGCAACTATGCTACCTGTGATCAGTAAGTCATCAACATATAAAACAATAATAATTAAATGATCATCAGACTGTTGTATATACACATTTGGATCTAATCTACACCTTTGAAAGTTTTGCGAGAGAAGGAAGGCATCCATCTTGGAATACCACTCTCTTGGGGCTTGTTTTAACCCGTATAGTGACTTCTTTAGCTTGCAAACCAAAGATGGATCAGAGATGTATCCCTCAAGCTGCTTCATGTATATCTCCTCATGAAGATCTCCATGCAGAAAGGCTGACTTAACATCCATATCAGTGTAGTCAGACTCGGACTCGACAAATACTCGGCTGGCTTGGGACTTGGAAAACTCGTCGACTCGGATAAGACTCGGATCAGACTCGGCAAATACTCGGCAAATATGAAAAAAATAAAAATATAGTAATTTCTGTGCACAAAAAACATACATAAAGACATTTCTAATCCATGTAAGTTATAAAAACAATTCTATGCAAAAATTCATTAGATCATCTCATAAAAATTTTATAACCCAACATTTGACACTCCATATTTCTATGCAAAATAGTGAAATGAAAGAGGATTCCTTGAACACATTCCAAAATAGTACCAACTTCAAACTTCAAAGTTCAAATACATAACTCAAAACATAGCTAGCTGAAAATTAAAAAAAAGATAGTGTCGCCAAGTCCAAACTCGAGTCTCATGCATGACTACGAGTAGTAGATCGCCTAACATAGGCCCTAGTAGAGCTAGTACCAACATCACTAGGATGAAAAATCAGCTGTGATGCAGGTGTGTTTGGTGTTTCCATTTCGGAAAATGGAACACCAGAGGGACCCTCGATCTCTTCATCAAGCCAACTCAAATCAGCGGGAGCTTCATCCTCCACTACCCAATTAGATACTAGATCAATCTGATCCAATAAAATTGGATCCAAATCCTTTGCTCGCAACTGTTTTGTGAGCATCCGAAGGTTGTAGTGTATGTAGACCAACTTCTCCAACCTCTCATACTCCAGCCTGTTGCGCTTTTTGGTGTGGATGTGCTCGAATACTGACCAATTGCGCTCACAACCTGATGCACTGCAAGGCTGACTCAGCACTCTGATGGCAAATTCCTGTAGTTGTGGTGCCTCAGTGCCACAATCTAACCACCAATGGGCTGTTATAAAAAAAAAACAAACAAAAATTACAAGTTTTACAATGTCAAACTTGAAAAAAAAATAGGGAAACAAAATTTAATGATGTATGTAATTGAATCTTACATGGCACTTTTTTATCCCTGAGACGTTGTGTTGAGCTAAATCCAAACATGCCAAATGATTCCGTGTACATATCTCACTGCAGATTGATTTGGTCTTGAATCTCTTGACTTGGGTACATCCTCTCAATGCATAGCATCACACCTCTCATCACCTCAGGATCTTTTTGAATTTTAGACCCAACATTATAGAATATGCTTGGATTGAGATATGCCCCTGCTGCATGTAATGGTGAATGTAGTTTCCTGTCCCACCTAGAATCAATAATATGCCATATAAGGAAATATTTAGATTCATCCCCCTTATAGAAGGCCTTGATGGCCTCTTTGGCCCTGTCCATCCCCTCATAAACATATCCCATTGGTGGTTTATCACCATCCATGATCCTTAACACTTTCACAAGTAGCTCTGTCATGCTGACAATCTCAGTGACTTCCTCCCATAAACTATCTCTATGGACAGACAAACTCATAGCCATTGCATCTGGTTTTGTGCTATCTTTATAGTGTATCCATTCCCTGCTACTAACCATTCGTCTCAATGCTTGGTACTCATTAAGAAGGATTTGGAGGGAGAGAAAGTTTGTTGCAAACCGTGTGACAGCAGGGCGACTAAGTTCACCTTCTGTGTACTCTCTCATAAGGCTCAACACCCAAGCATGATTATAAATGTATTTGGTTATTTGTTTGCACTCGTGAACAACATCTTGACCCATGGCAACTTCCCAATGTCCTCCAACATCAAATCTATACAGTGGGCAGCACAAGGGATCCAAAAAATAGTAGGGTATTTTGCACAAAGCAATTTACCTGATGCCACATAATTTGCAGCGTTGTCCGTGATTACTTGGACAACATGCTTGACCCCCACTTCTTCCACAACCTCTGCTAACAATGTAAAAATCAAATTTGCATCTTTCACATGTGAAGATGCATCAACGGATTTCAAGAACATGGTTCCTTTAGGGCAAGCCACAAGGAAATTTATGATTGTTCTATTCCTCTGATCTGTCCACCCATCAGATAAGATTGTGCAACCTGTAAACTCCCATGAGCTTTTAATGCTCTCCAACTGTTCCTTGATACATTGCAACTCCTCATCTAGATCTTTCCCCCTAAGTGCACTGTGAGAGGGGCCTTTGTATCCAGGGCCAGCGCTTGCAACAGCATCTATCATGGGCTGATAAAAAGGAGACCTTGCAAGGTTGAATGAGAGGCTGTCATGGTACCAAAACCTCCTCACTGCCATATCTGCCTCTTTCATTTTCCTTTCATTAAAGCTGTCCAATGTTGGTTGAGATCCTGGGGAGGTACAAGGGAGGAAGAAAGGAGAGGTGATAGATTGACTTGGTGGAACATTTGATGAGCAACTACCTGGAGGTCCCATTGGAGATCTAGCAATCCCTGCAGTTTCAAACCTCAGCCTAGATCTTTTGGCATTTTGTTCTTTGATACTTTCTAAAGCAGCATACATTTTCGCTATGACTTCTTCAGGGTAACCATCACAAACTACGACATCTTTGCACACAACTCGATCTAGGTGGTGTTTTAACCTGTTTATGCCCCCATACATGGTTGATGGACAATAATTGCACTTTACTTGATTGTCTTACCCTGGAACCACCCGATCACAATGTTGCCATGCTTTATCAAGAGGCCTTCTAGGTCTTCCCTTGGGTGCCATGGATCTGGCAATGGAAAAAGAATAAATTAAAATAAAATGATTATTTTTAATATTTATAACAAAAAATTCATAACAAAACTAGATTTAAAAATTAAAACAAAACTAAATGAATTCAAAAACTTAAAAAAAATTTAAAACTTAAAAAGCTTTAAAACTTAAAAAAAATTTAAAACTTAAAAAGCTTTAAAACTTAAAAAAAATTTAAAACTTAAAAAGCTTTAAAACTTAAAAAAAATTTAAAACTTAAAAACTTAAAAACTGAAAAAAAAAAAACTTAAAAAACACATTAAAAAAACTTAAAAACACATTAAAAAAAAAACACATGCTTTTAAGTTTTAATTCATTAAATAAAAAATTAAAACATTTAAAACATTAAAAAAAAACATTGAATAATAAAAAGTTAAACATTAAAAAAATTTCAAAACATTAAAAAAAAACATTGAAAAAACATATAAAACTTAAAACTTAAAACATTTAAAAAAGCATCAAAATACATAAAAAAAAAAAACTTTAAAAAATGACATTTAAAAACATTAAAAAACTAAGTTTCAAAACATTAAAAAAACATATAAAACATTAAAAAAAACATAAAAAAAAACTTTAAAAAACGAATTTTAAAAACATTAAAAACTAAGTTTAAAAACGTTAAAAGACTAAGGTTAAAAACATTAAAAAACACATATAAAACATATAAAAAAAAACATAAAAAAAACTTTAAAAAACGAATTTTAAAAACATTAAAAACTAAGTTTGAAAACATTAAATAAAACTTTTAAAACATTAAAAAACTTTAAAAGAAACATTACATAATACATACATAAAAATCAAACGAAAAAAACGTTACATAATACATTGCATAAAAGTCAAACGAAAACAAATAATACTAACCACGAACCTCGAACCTGTTAAATCGAACTGGAAAATTGAATTCGTAGAGCAACCCGAGCTGGCCACGAACAGCAATCCGACCTCGAGCTGACCACCAACCACGAACAGGAACCCGAGCTGAGTTGAACTGGCGTCGAATCGGAGCTGAGTCGAACCGCTGAAAAATGCAAGTGCAAAAAATGAAGCTCAGTGTTGAATCGCCGGTGCTAAATCCCTGAAGCTGATGCTTAGTGTTGAATAGTCGACAGTTAAATAGAGCAACGTGGGCAATGTAAACTGAGGCGGTGCGAAAAAGAAAAAATCCCGTGTAAAAACCTAGCAGGAAATGGAACCACGTCCGGGCCCACTCATCCACGGCATTTTTTTTACGGACACCTCCATACTCGCGAGTCCGGCGAGTACACCCGAGTTTCAGCGAGTGTGCTAACTTTCAACTGAGTTTGCCGAGCCGCAAGTCTGCAACACGAGTATGCAGCGAGTAACCGTTTCGAATATGACTCGTCTGGACTCGCCGTACTCGCCGAGTGTTACCCGAGTATGACTACACTGATCCATATGATGCACTTCCCAATGCTTAGATGCTGAAATTGCCAAAACTAGGCGGATGGAGTCCATTTTTGCAACCGGTGCAAAAGTCTCATCGTAGTCCACACCTTGGACCTGGGAGAAACCTTTTGCCACCAGCCTTGCCTTATATTTGCAGGTGCTGCCATCTACAGCAACCTTGATCTGAAACACCCACTTGCATTGAACCAATTTCCTTCCCGGAGGAAGAGAAACTAGCTCCCAAGTAGTGTTTTTCTGAATAGAATTCATCTCTTCATCCATGGCAACTTGCCATCTCGAATCCTTCCGAGCATGGTAGTAGGACTTTGGGTCTGAACTTATCATCAAATAACAAGTTTCAGACAGCAAATAATCAGGACAAGAGAGCACAATACCTGCTCTTTGAAAATCAGACCGAGTTCTCCTTGGATCATCCAGATTTCCAATGTTATCTCCTGCAGAGGAGAGTGTCTGTCGGGCCCATGTTGGGAGATGATTTTGTACTTCAAGTTCTGATTCAGCATCTGATGTTTGCTATACACTGATATCAGAAATCAAAGGATCTAAATCAAGTTCATCACCCCCAATTTCATCATCCAAATATTCAGTAGAATAGGAAGGAAATTTAGCAGTTTTCTCCTTCACTAGTTCCACTTCCTGAAGAGGCTCATCGAACTTGACACTACTTTCGATGATGATCTGTTTTGTTTTGATATCCAGCAGCTTGAAACCTTTTGATTCATCAGGATAACCAATAAGCAGACATTCTATGCTTTGCGGTTGCAAAGCCCTCCTTTTGTCAAGTGGAATTCGGGCCCATGCAGTGGACCCAAACACCCGCAGGTTTGACACATCCGGCTTGTGTCCGAAGTATGCTTCGAAAGGGGTATTCCCTTTCACGGATGAGTGTGGCACTCTATTCTGAATGTATGTTGCAGCATGCATGGCTTCAGCCCACAAATTTGCAGCCAACTTCTTTGATTCCAACATACAGGTGGTCATCTCCTTGAGATACCAATTCTTCCTTTCCGCTACACCGTTTTGCTAGGGAGTGTAGGGAATTGAATGTTGGACCTGAATACCACTTTGGGAGCATATGTGCAGCAACTCATTACTGACATACTCCCCACCATTATCAGATCTCAAGATCTTGATCGTTAGGCCAGATGCATTCTCAATCAAGGCCTTCAGTTCAGTGAATTTTTCACATACTTCTTTTTGAGAAAGAAGACCCATGTGTACCTGGAAAAATCATCAATAAAAGTCAGAAGATACCTTGATCCATTCATGGATGTGATAGGCATGGGACCGCTAATATCAAAATGTATCAGCTCCAAGATGCATGTAGCTCGGTTTTCCTTCCCCCGATCGAACTTGTGCTCAGGGTGCTTTCCAACAACACAGCCCTTGCAAATTCCAGTGGTTGCCTTGATGACAGGGAGGCCTTCAACCATGGAGTTTTTCTGTAATTGCTGCAAGTATTTGAAGTTGAGATGGCCAAACCTCTCATGCCACAATCTACTAACTTCATTTCCATGAGTCAGTAGTGCGATGGGCTTTGCATCTGCCACAAAGTGGGAAAACTCATAAGCTTTTGCATGATGGTTTGCAAGGCCTTTTACAACAAGTTTCCCAGATGCAAGTTCCGTTATCTCAACATCATTCGGACTGAAGGATACTCTCTTAGGCACTCCTGTATGTGTCATCTAATAGACACTAAGGAGAATTGATGCCAAAGACGGTACATACAAAACATTTGGAAAATAGCCATTCTCAAGATCAACCATACCTTATCCTTCTGAAATGATGGTGGAGTCATCTCCCATGTGGATGGGGATGGATTTGCCGGTCTCCAAAGATGAGAAGGAGTCTCTTTCAGCCATCATGTGGTTCGAAGCCCCAGAATCAATCAAGAGTGCTTTGGACTTCGAAGTGCTTGACATGAGGGCATGACCTCTTTCATGTTGTGGTTCCCGATCTTGCTGATCTCTCCTCCGAAAGCTTTCCGGAAAATTGATGTTATTTCTCTCAAGGAGAGAGGTAGCTTCATCAAGTTTCTTCTTCATGCAAGCATGTTCAAGGTGGAATCCTTTCCTGCAGTATGAACACTTGACTTTTTTCTTTCCATGATGCCCTTTTCCTTTGTTCTTCTTTGAGCCGGAAGACTCATCATGCTGTTGGTTTTCAACTTTAGGCTTAGGAGCTTCGAATTTAGTTTTTGGGTTCTTCTGCCGCTTTCCTTTACCCTTCAGATCTTTGGGCCTCGAGACATGGAGGGCTTGATCACGGGAGGATCTGATGATCCACATCTGGACAAGCTTATCATGTTCACTTGTTAGGGACTCAATGAAGGCATTGAGTGTAGGCATCTTCCATCCAGGGGTTGTGAGCTTCCCCGCATGAAATGTAGAGACAAAAACTGAATAATCAGCTCCAAGTTTGGAGAGTATGGCAAGGATGAGTTGATCATCCTCCTTCTCCACTTTGCATTGGTTCAACAGTAAGACAATGTGCTTGAACTTTGTGAAAAAGTCATTCAAGGTCTCAAAATTGGAAGGCTGGAGAGACATCAACTCATTCTCAAGCTGGTATACTCTCAAATCATCCTACTTTCCATACAAGGTTTCCAATTTGTCCCAAATTTCCTTTGGAGTCTTCAATCCCGAAAGATGGAAAAGAAGATCTCGAGAAACAGAGAGGCACAAGAATCTGAATGCTTCATCCTTCTTGTTCAAGAATCTAGCTTTGTCTGTCACAAAAGCAAGCTCTTCTTCAGTGTCCATAGTGACCCTATAGAGTCCTCTGGCATGTAGCTGGATCTCCATGTCTCATTTCCATGAGTGGAAATTGAACAGAGTCAAGAGTTCTACGGAAGAAGCCATCTAAATCTGCTGGAGCGAATGCTTTCACCTGTTAAAAACCTGAAAATCACAACAAAAGGGGCACCGTAAGGTCTGTTAGATTTTTATCATTCAAGCTACCATTATGATCTTAGGATCTTTAACTGAGAAAATAACATGCACAGCAATAAAACATAAGCACAACACAAGAGACAAGAAACACAAAGAATTTTCCTCGGGGAAACCATAAAGGAGAAAACCCTGCAACTTCCTCAGAGATAGAATCAGCACCAAAGGTAAAACCGAAAAACAGTAAGATGATCTCCCGACACTGAGAGAGCTTCTCCTCTCTCACTCATGCGCCCCAATGAGTGAGTGTGAGTGTGATAAATAGAGAAACTCACTCTCTATTTATATTCTTCCGTTCACTTGGAACCCACTCCAACATGTCGGCCTCACTTAACAATTACTTACTAGAGCCGACATCTCTATGAGTGTCTAATAACCCTAGTGCCCCACAACTTGTGGGGACTTTTCCTCCTCCGACCAACAAGGAGGTTTATCCTTAACACAATTGTGGGGACTATTGCCCCGACTTATAATGACTCACCTAGGGTCGACTTCACTAGGATAGTCTAATAACCTTAGGGCCCCACAACTGTGGGGACTTTAACCCTTGACCAATAGGAGGGTTACCCACAATGACTTGACATGACTTTTTCATTATAGAAACTTCCCAGAATAAACATCGGGGTATGACATGACTCAAGTACATTACAATACATCCCGAAATGAACATTGGGTTACAATAGATAAGAAATACAAGTGAATATATTCCGAAGTTACAATTACATCAACAAGGTTGAACAGCCTGCACATTTTAGGCTTTCATCACACCCAGCATAGTCAATCAAGCAAGCTTGATCAACAATTTCCTTACTTGGGGTATTAAGTGGTAAGCCTTGGCTTTTGGTGCAGTGCTGGAATTTTTGAGCTTTTGCTCAATTTTTATGCAAGATCTGTCAAAAACCTTGTTTTTGAGAGATCTGAGCTTTGTCCCGCCGTGAGCTCTGATACCATATTAATCTATCACAGTAATCTTGGGACTAAAACACAGTCTCATAAGAGATTTCAAACAATAAGGCATGAAAATGGTATAATGGTGCTACAAAATGAGTAGCCGCTCTATATAATCAATAAAGAATGAGAAATACAATTACAATGATCATGCTGAAGCATGAATGACAAAGCAATTCGAATTCCCAAGGAGGTCATTCGAATTGAATGAGTGAGTCTAACTTAACTAAATGTAAGCCATAGTCAACACTCAAGTTAACCACTGATGAAAACCCTAATTGACTCAACTGAGCCCTAACTGAAGTCGGAGTGCAATAAATGACTGAGTCTAACTGAAAGTAGCTAAGACATATGTCACTGCAAGCCAACCAACAAGTGGTAGTGCATCAATGACTCTAATGAACCCTGATGAGGTTAACTAAAGTGTAACTGACCATCAAAAGTGGTTGGAGGCACCCCTGTTGACTCCAGTTCATTAAATAATCATTAAATAATCAATTTAATGAAGGAAGGCGCCTTCACTGCACTGTTTAACTGATTGTAACCATCAATTAGCAATATGGGGCATTAATGACACTCAGATCACCCCCAGAGTGCTCCAGTTAGCCTCCCTGAATGTAGGAGAAGGCTAAGTTAGCCTCCTTGACTAAAGGTAGGCGTGGGTCTGCTCATGCTAATCTCATCCAGTGCTCCTCTGATGTCAATTAAGTCAATAAAACTTAGGATAGTGATTTAACTGAGTCAAATTGACCAAAATGAGTGTGTATGGTGGTAAATGTCTCCAACATTCCAAGTCTTCTACAACCCAAAACAGTCTTCTCTTAGCTAGAGCAAACCTTTTCTCAAGTAGGAGCAAACTTGCTTGGTGTACAAATCAAGAATGCGCCTTCCTTATTTATACTCTCTTCTAGTTGACTTTTCCCTAACTCGATCGACTTTACTAGGGCAATTTTACCCAATAATGGAGCAAATTTACTCGGTAACTGGGGTAGTTTTACCCAGTGATTTATGTGGGGTCGACTTGACTATTTTCACTTGAATTCTTTTAGGGTTTTACATGATCAATTGCAATATAAATATTTCCTAAAGGAAGTGCAATAATAATACAACAATAATACATCAAGAATATCTTCCGAAGTTACACAATCTTCAACACTCCCTCTTAACAAGGAAGGTATTCTGTAGTCATGATCAGCATCATTGGACATCATCGTTGGACATCATCATCATTGGATCTCATCACTAAACATCATAAGTGGACATTATCATCACTAGATCTCATCAATGGACATCATCATTGGATCTCATCACTGCTGTTGCAACTCAGTACGTGGGCCATTGACTTGTGACATATCTCGAATCTATACATTATAAGAATTTCTACAGATCCATCCCTTTTTCATGTTGGATGTATATATGTACATCAGCCAACCCTTTTTCATGTTGGGTGTACCTCTAGAGAGCCAACCCTTTTTCATGCTAGATGTATATCCGTACAACAACTAGCCCTTTTTCATGCTTGGTGTACCTCTACAGAGACTACCCTTTTTCATGTTGGATGTATAGCCATACAGCAACCAACTCGTTTTCATGTTGGGAGTACCTCTACAAAGCCATCCTTTTTTCATGTTGGGTGTATATCCGTACAACCAACCCTTTTTCATGTTGGGTGTACCTTTACAGAGCCAAACCTTTTTCATGCTAGATGTATATTCGTACAACAACCAACCCTTTTTCATGTTGGTTGCAACTCTACAGAGCCAACCATTTTTCATGCTGGATGAAGCTCTCTGTAGTGCTAGTCCTTTTTCATACTAGATGCCTATCTCTACAGTGCCAGTCCTTTTTCATATTGGATGCAAAATTCCACAGTGCCAGTCCTTTTTCATATTGGATGCATATCTCTGCAGTGCTAGTCCTTTTTCATACTGGATGCAACATTTCGCAGTGCCATTCCTTTTTCATACCAGATGCCTATCTCGACAGTGCCAGTCTTTTTTCATATTGGATGCAAATCTCATCTCTGCGGGGCTAGCCCTTTTTCATGCTGGATGCAAATATCACACATCTTCCACAGAGCCAACCCTTTTTCATGTTGGATGTGAAGACCACAAATCTGTATCAAGGACTCATCACTCCCTCTTGCGATGGGCATCAATCTGGATATCTCCAAGCTTGTCCCTGAAGTACTCAAACTTCACTCTCGATAGAGGCTTGGTCAATACATCGGCTATATGTTCATTCGTTGCAATACACTGGAGCTTCACTGCTCCTCTCTGTACCATATCCCTAATATAGTGATACGTGATCTCGATGTGTTTCGACTTGTCATGGAACATAAGGTTCTCGGACACACAAATCTGGTTGTCACAGAATACACAAGTCATCTCTAACTCGACATCGAACAATCCCGCATGTAGCTCTCTAAGCCACATTGCCCCACAACTAGCTAAACAAGCTACAATATATTCTACCTTGGCTTTACTCAATGCTACACTCTTTTGATTCCTGGTTAACCAAGAAATCATGCCAAACCCCAAACTGAAGCAACACCCTGAAGTGCTCTTCCTATCTGTAGCACTGTTACACACTAAAATTGCACCTAGTGGATTTACAGTGAGACGCCGAAGTTGTGAACAAGTACATGTTCATCATCAGTGCTCAGAAGTACCATGGTTCATCGGAGTCATTTTTAGTAAATGTTCACACCGTGCAAGGATATTGTAATAAATGTACTAGCATGGAAAACGATGTTTAAAGGACTTGGCTTCCTAGGACTTAGACGTCACATTCCAAGATGTATTTTCCCTTGTCAATTATGCAATGTTGAATAATCGATGTATACTTTTCGATTTTTTCATCACTCCTCCAAATATAGAATGGTAGTCTTGGTGGTTAAACCCTGGGAGGTTATTAAATTTCATGTGCTAATGTATATAAGCATGCTAGACATTGTTTTGAGTCATTATGAACATGTACTAGGTCCCCCTAGGTTTTTTTTAATTTCCAAAAAAAAAAATTCCTACAAAATTAGACCATTTTTAAGGTTTAAATGGGAAATTTCAAATTGTAATAAAAGTGTGGTCCAGAGTTCGACTTTGGCGTGGTGATGCTTGTTTTCACACTTAAAGCGTCCTCTTTACCGTAGGATCCACTTTTACAATGTTTTGGGTGATCAATTTGTCACTTAAAGCCGTATCTCTTAACGATGCGACAAAATGCCCAAAAAATGCAAAAAACGTCAAAAGGACAAAGTGAGAAAAGTAAAAAATGAACAAGTCAAAGGCATGTGGATGAGGTGGTGATTTGTCTCTTATCAAAGGTGAATCAAACTTGGGGTAAAAGCATCGTTTTTTTAGTTGATGTGGAGGCTAGCGAATCAACATTGGATGAAGAAGTGTGCCCCCTCTTCAAACTCACATGTGGGAAACCTCTACCTGTTGTAATGTTGCTTCTATTTTGATGAATAAATTTTAAGACTTTGGAGGTCTACCTCGTGTCATCAAATAATGCTTGTGTTATGAGGTGACATTGTAAAGCTTTGATTTCCTTTGTTAAATTTGTTGATGGATCTAGCTTAGAGGTTCATTCTAAAACACATAGAGTAAGCATTTATAGTTTTTAACTTGCTTGCTTGTGCTTTGCTTTTGAGAGATAGGAGAGCAACCAACTATACTCACTGCTCAGTGGTATTGAGGCTCCTTTTTGTTTCTTGTTTTCAAACACACTAGATCTAATCTTTTTTGTGCAAGGATTTTCTCATAGTTTTGCAGATCATAGATTTGAAAGAGGATTGGAACTCAACTCTCTCTTCTCTTCTCTTCAACATTTTTAAAAGAATAATTCTTGTTGATGTTTGAGCAAAGTCGGAGATGCTTGAACTTTAAAACTTTTATCAATCAATTTCAGCGCATGTTAATCTCATAAATCAGCCACATATGAATATATCAGCCACATGTGAATCTCATAAATATATTAGCCACATAAATCATCTTCATAAATCAACCATGAGATACAAGATATACCTTGGAAAAACCCTCCAAACACGAAGGATGGAAAACCCAACAATTCTTTGAGTATGATATATAGATTTGCAGATAATGGTTTACAACAAATAAGCAAATTGTCCAATAAGAGATATCACCACAATAGTAGTAGATAAGAGAGATCCAATGTAACCCTACAAAAACATTTGTATGCAACTATATTGAACTTGCCATATGCCTAGCATATTAATAACAAGCCAAAAACCCTAGCATGCAGAAGGTAGCGCATAGGAGGCTCAGTAAACATATTGAGAGCACCACATAGTTCATTCAGAAGGAGCTAACTAGAACTCCCTCCATGCAAACATTACCGCCCTTCCCTTCCTCAACTAGCTTTAACTAAATGTTCACTGTCTTCAACTGAAAGTGAACTGACTTGAACTGAATGTTAATTGTCTTGAACTGAATGTTTAACTGACTTGAACTGAATGTTAACTTACTTGAACTGAATGTTAACTGAATGATGATCACTTAGTTAACAGGCTAACTTAAGTGTCATCAGTGCTTTACACTTAATGCCATCCATGCATAATTTCTATTATTAACTTTTGCATGGATCTCCTTAATTAACTAATGCATGTTGATTGATGAACATTAACCTCTTCTTTACTTAACTGATTACATTTATTAATAGTTCAACTGATGCTTTGATTGAGGCATTCATATTTTACTAAGGCTTTATAACTTGAGTTCACTCAGACATTTGCATGGGCAATTCGAATTCTCTTTCTCTATGCTTTATCTCATTATCATTAATCAATTAATGCATAGTCCATGTGTATTATTTATCCATCTTATCATATCATACTCAGAAGAATTATTCCATACATACTGATGATCACATATATTACTCTAGGCCATATCGTCATATGCTAAAGTAATTCACTCTACAGATAGCTAAACCCTAAAGGAGACGCATAGCACTTAGTGACCATGACTAACAATATATCACATAGTATAACCACCTCAACAAATGGAGGTCCACAATCTTGATACAACACAAGACTTCAATCTTGATACAATACAAGATCATATCCACAATTGGAGATCCATTCTCATAGGGTACAGTCTATGAAAATCATTGACTTGATACAATAGGAGCCTAGACTTGATATAAGACAAGTCCACAGTCTTGATACAACACAAGACCAATCTTGATATTACTCACAAGCTCTACAATACAACATCACCACCTCAATCATATGAGGATACGTTGGACTTCATACAACACAATCTCCTGACTTGATACCACACAAGTCTTGGAGAATGACTCCTAATGCTGTACAATGAACAATTTTATTGTTGCAGGGTTTCCAAAGTCCTCATAGAAAGATCAAGCAAGGCTTGAAGTTTTCTATCCATCTTTTTAAACGTCAACTCTCTTTTATTTCCAATTACTTTGTTCCAAAAATGCTAATTAAGTAGATCTAGTTTTTCTAGAGCTTGTTCATTCAATTCTACTTGTCTTAGCATGTTAAAAAGATAGATCTAAAAGTACTTTCAAAGCCTCATTATCCTACTAGATCCAGGCTAGTTTTTTTTGGTATTTACACTTAGCATTTTTCCAAAAAAATCTAAGTACCAAAAACCGATTTTTTTTATTGTTTATTTGTTCATACCACCATCTTTTATATTTGTTTGCTTGCTGGTTTTGTAGGTTTAACGAAAGAATAGAGAGGCACTCTAGCAAATTTTCACTAAAATTAGGCCATCCTGGGCTCCAGGCTTCTCCTTTCTTCATATTTTCAATCTCCGGCTCTGGCATTGTAAACCCTTGGATCCAAATTTATAAGGGTCAAGTGGTACTTCTTTTAAGCATTGTAAATAATCATAATAAAAAGCAAGTGGGCTACACAACACCCACACTCCATCCCCCCTGGAGGGTCTCGTAGTGTCTTTTATGGTTTTCCTTTTCTCTAACGTTTTGTTTTGACAACACATGCACACAATCCACCTTCACAGGCTATATTCTTTGCTTAGTTATTTTTAGTTTTCTTTCTTTCATTTTGAACAAAGTAACAAACACTAACCAAGCCTTGCTCTCCCGAGTACAACCTTCAGGCCTAAAAGAGACTCTTGGTTGTAGTAATTAGTCTCATGATTTCCCTTTTGTGCATTTACAATCTTTAATCTGAATCAACATTTTCCATTCCAGTGTATGTTGTTTCCCATTGCAGGATCACCTTGAGCTTTGGGATAATCAAAGGCAGGAATGTGCACTAGTTAATTTCTCTCATCTAATTAAGTAAAATTACATTAATAAAATCTACATCTTGTAAACATACGAAAATCTGGTGGATCAATCTTTGACATTGTGTGGGAAAATTCTTCAAAGGAAGTGGGAACCACTGGATAGTGACCTCAGGATACCGTCAAGATGCACCCTCGATTAGTGTAGTGTTGGACACCTCCCAGAGACTCTAATCGATCCCACATTTCCAAGTGTGAAACCACCTTTGTCATAATCTGGACATATTCCTCGTACCTCACAGTATATCAAGAATCCCATTCCCCTTAATCCACTCATCATTGAATAATTTAAAACTGACCAAGTACAAATTGCAAAAAAATTCCCTTTCACAACAACAATTTTGTGACTCCATTTGGCACTGGTTAATCTTGCGTTATCATTAATTGCTTTCAGTCATATTGTGATGAATGCTATATTCTTATGCTGTTGAGTTCAATTTAATATTTGCAGTATCTTATGTCAATATCATTTTCGAATCCTTTAAAAACTCCTAAAAACAATCCCATCCAGAACTAATAACTAATTAAGAGCCTTAGTAACTCTTTTCTAGGGACCACTCCCCTTGGCTTCGTTAGGAGCTATGCCTAAATGGAGAAGTCGTGATCAGGTGACAACACCTAACTCGAGACTTGCCCCCAAGGACACACCGAGCAACTTGAATATTTTTGTTGCATTAACCCCGATCAACTTGAAGATTTTTGTTGTGTTAACCCCCAGGTGTGTGTGAGGAGGAAACAAGCACTACCAACCCAATCTGAGTCAACGTATCCCTACAAGCTAATCTTCTGATCTATTACATATATAAGGCCATAATCAATCATACCTTTTAGGTACCTCAACACATGCTTTGCAGCAATCAAGCGAACACGTCTCAGCACTACCATGTATTGACTCAATGTGTTCACAACAAAGCATATGTCTGACCTCATGTTCAACAAGCACATCAACGAAACAATCATCTTTCTATATACTATGGCATCAACTGTCTCTAAAGTAGTATCACACAACAACTTCAAGTTCGATGCCATCAGTGTAGCCATGGCCTTGCAATCCATCATCATGAATCTCTTTAGGATCTCTACCACATATTTTCCTTGACTAAGGAAAGTATCATCTGGATTCTGCCACACCACTAATCATGCCAAGATTCTTTAACTCTGAGATCTACTCCCTCTTAGTGACAGAAGACATTCGGTATCACTCTAAGCATATCCCTCGGATACCGAGGAAAATGACCCTAGCCATGGATAGAGGCTAAGTGATCATGTCTCTCAATCTGTCTTTGCAATCTGTGTTATAGTCACTCCCTCGGAGCTTTTCTGCTCCCTCAGTAATTGAGCATTATCCTCCCTTTGCATATTTACATCTTATATTCTCTACATTGGGACATATTGCACTGGAGCGACTGGTAGCCTTCTTTGTTGTTGATCTTCTATGTATCCATATATGTCATCTCCCATCAAATGGGTCTACTGGATACAAAATCCTCCATATTGAACTCTATTGCAAGCTCCCTCTTACACCCATCTATGAGCTTCTCGCCCTCTATAAGCAATTGTCTTCAACCTTGTAGCAAAGGTTGAAATTCACATCACTCTAGGTGATCTTCAAGCTCATCATGTAATTGTATGTCCTGGAGTGCAATACCCTAGGTGCCTTTTGAGCCTATACAAATCCTTCTTCTATCTGCACTCATGTGATTCTCTATAAGGAGTCTTAAATCCAAGGGGTTGCTTGATATACACTTCTACTTCGATGACACCATCTATCTAGTGTAATATCCATCACTAAAGAAGTGTGTATGGCCAATAGAGCAAACGTATCGTCATAATCGACTGCCTCTTTCTGAGAGAAACCAAGAACCTTGCTTTGTACTTTTGTAGAATGGTTGATCTTATAAATGAAGGTTGTTGTTGAATGATCATTGCTTGTTCTTCAGAACAAGTCTCATCATTCTTCTCCTGTAGGTGATAGTCCACAATCTTTCCTACAAGTCAAATTCAGTTGCATGATTAAAACCATTTCATAGTTTCCATATCATATTAATGATGACAAATTCTTATGCATAAAGACATAGGTCACACAGTCATGCAACTATCTTAGCCAGTGTTTTAGCACAACATTCATCCACATCCCGTATACACACGTTAACTTTACAGACACCTTCCATCTCTACCAGAACATAATATTAAGAGGGTGCACTACTCTCAACATGTTAGCAAAGAGGTTTCACTCTAGATAAACAACAATGGAATGTTGTGCAACACCATAAGCCACTTACCCATCACATGCATATTAGTACTATACTATTCATCAATGCATTCTCCCTAACATGCATAATTCATTTCCTAATTCTAGGAAACATAAATGTGTACACAACTGAACAATATCATTTGAACAATTAAATATATAGGAAATGATAATTCAAATACTTATCTTTGTTTGTTTGGTTAGCTCTCTCTAGATCTATGCCTCCTAACAACATGCTCTACTCCATCGTTTGATTCTAAGGACCTGTCACCATCTTGCTCACGATCGTCAATATTGAGCAAGTCTTCTACGCCATAGTTCACTTGGTAATGTGTACTGGTGCTAAATCTGAGTGTCCCTTCTTCTTCAAGACCAATCATGACTGCACCATCAATGTTCTTTCCTTTTGGCCACATAAGAATTTGACCATCAACAATAGTAACTTTAAATCCTTGTTCCTGATATGGAGAGAACTTCTTTATCTTTCATCTTCAAAGTCCAACTTTGTAGGATGCTTCTCCTACCCCTTTAAAAAGATTTGATAAACATATTCAAGCTTCACCTTATGAGGTGAATCCTTCTTAATCAAACTTGTGGGAGAATTATAATACATATTCTTCATCACTTGAGAAATCTTTCCTTTCTCTCTTCTTAACTAGTACATTATCTTCGGCGACATGAGCATGATACATCTTCTTCTTTCCTTTCTTGGCATGGCCTTTGCCTTTGGGAAAATCTCTTGCAAGATGTCCCTTTTTATCACAACTGTAACATCTATAGGTTGAGTAGTCCTTTTAAGGTCTATGATTCTTTTGGAATCTTCTATGTTTCTAGTGAGAGTGTTCTTCCTTCTTACTCTTTCCCTTCTTTGCATGAGCGGTTAAGGCTTGATTGTCATCTTCACCCACCTTTTCTTCTCTTGCTGTCAATTTGTCTTCTTCTTGTGTGCATTCCTCCCATAGTCTATTGAATTTGGTGAGCCTTCTTCTAGCACAAATTCCTTGAATGAATGATTCCCATGATCTTGGAAGACCATTCAAGGTAGTCATCACCACTTCTACTTCTTCAACATTGTCTCCGATGGCTTCTTGTTGTTCCTTGATTTGGGAGACCCTTGTGAAGTAGGATTGTATGCTTTCTGAGTTCTGCATCTTCGCACCCTTGAGTTGAGTTCTCAAGGTCATCTTCCAATTGATGTTCTTTCCTTCATACAAGATGGTCAATGTATCAAACATCTCCTTGGAAGTCTTCAAGGAGGAAACATGTGGAATCAAGTGATCCTTGATGGAGTCAACAATGATCCTCTTGGCATTGACCATATTCTTCATGTGTTTAGCTTTGTCTTCATCTCCCACTGGCTTTGCAACTTCTCCTTTAACATAGTTTTCCAAATCATGTTCTTCTAGTATAACAAGCACTTTATACTTCCATGCCCAGAAGTTCTCAACTCCTTCAAGCTTGTCCTCAAGCTTGGTATTGTTTGTCTTTGTCATCTTGATAAAATGAGAACCTCAAATGGAAATAGAGAGAATAGTGCTCACTAATGAGAGTTCTTCAACCAAATGCTTACTTCAATGCCTTTCTGGGAAAATTGCTTCTTGATTGACCTAGGGTTTGACCGGGAAAACATAATTTTTCAACTTTGGTATGTTGCAAATCTGATTGGAGAGAGAAATGTGCCTCCTTAAGGTGAGTTGAGCAATGTACTTCTTTTTCCAAATTTGTGGACAGAACTTCAAAATATCTGATGCCCTAGTTTTTCCTGTAGTAGTGTTAGGTCTGTTACGTTGCACCTATACCCAGTGCACCTTCAAGTGTACCCCAGGGAGAGAGGGCCAAATTTGTCGATCGAGAAGGGTGTTATCGAGCAATGGTGGTCATGGTTGTCCCCTTTGGTTCATCCTTTAGGAGTACTATGGCTTAATGGCACTGTTGATTTCCCTTTGATGGGGTTTTTAACCTCAGGGTTGGTGTCTGGGGCTCCTAAGGGTTGACCACTGGGTCACATGGCTCCATATCATGTTTACAAGCTCTGGTGGCCTCTGCTTAAGCTACGAGACACTCGTCTTCATTCACAGCCACTTTGGACACCCTCCTGGCCCTTCAGTCAATGGACACCTGCTCTCCCTGGCCTTATCTCCTCAGAGGAAAGCCACCCTCCATGCCAGGCCTTTTCATGCTTTGAGGAGGGCGTTGAGGGATTTTACAGCATTCTAGGGGTTAGATGGGGTATAACGCCCTCCCTCCAGCTCAATCCAGCCTTTTGTTCGAAGTGATCCGCTTATTTGAGCATATTTTGGCACCTTGGGTACAAATACCCCAGGAAGCCTACCTTGAGCCTACCGTAGGCCATAGTTTATTATTATTTTCTTTTAATTTTAAGTTGACATTTTATAATTTCAAATTGACATGTTTTAAGGCATGTAGGCCTAGATATTTTGTAAAATGTGAGTGTGAGATCATATAAATAGATCTCCTTACTTTCATTTTAAAAATAAGACTAATGAGATAAAACACTATGTTACTTTTATACCCTTCTAGGGATCTTTGGATGTGATGTGCATCTATTGAGGAAAGAATTTTTCTGGGTTTGATGATCAATGCTTGGAGTTTCTTTGGTTCAACGCTCTTGCTAAGGTAATGCTAGATTTGTTTGCTTAACACATGCACAAGGAGTTATCTAGGGTTTGCATCTTAATCTCCCTTCGCTACTTGTTGATGAATGATGTATGCTTATGGATTGAATGGTAGCCTTTAGGGTTGCATATTGTCTTGGCTAGATCTTTGTCAACTTTAGGCACCTTGGTTGTGGAAGTACGTCATTTTAGGAGTACTTCTAGGGTTGGAACTTTAGGGCTCTTGGGGTTAGTTGTAAACCTAGGTTAATCTTCTCTAGAGGGTAGTTATTAACTCCTTAGATGCTCTAGGTTAGGGTAGGATTGTGCTAGGGTTTTTCTCCCTAGGTCTCAAACCCCCCCTCTTTTCCAAAACATAGTCAATAGGTTAGATAGATTGCATTTGCATGTGTAAATTTGTATTCTCATGGTAAAATTCGGGCTATAATTAGGTCTGCAATTTTATGTTAAAAACCCTTAAAATCAAAAAATTATTTTTTTTGCACTTTTGGGCCCCCCTAAAATTTCGACATCCTTCCCTAAAAATTCGGCCCAACCTCTAGAGCCCTAAAAACCGTAAGGCGGAATTATAGGGAACCCTAAAAATATAAAAAATCCTAAAACCTAAATTCTACCCTAAAAAGGCCCTAAGCAATCCTAAAATCAGACCGAGAAACCTAACCTTCCTCCTCCAAGGCCTCACAGCCTCCCCTAATCCTATCCCTAGACCCTTGGCCCTCATTTGGCTGCCAAGAACTAGGTTGTAACAACCCTTTAGCAGCCCTTTTTGCTGCTGCTCCAAGTCTGCAAATAATGCAAACTATCAAAACTTGGCAGTCCTCCCTTTTTCCCTACATACAACAAACTGATAAATGGTTAAATGGTCACACATAACAAGTTTGGGTTATATCTTGATGGAGGCACTAACACTTTGCTAAGATACTGTGTGTGCATGTTTTGACTAAGTGTAAAGCACTGAAACATCACTGTATTACTGTACTTATTAAAAGCACACAATTTGCAATCAATTACATATATACACATCTACTCCATATTTTGTGTTAGCTATTGCTGGTATGAAAATGGTTTAACTAATTGTACATATTGAACGCCTTTCATACATGACTAATACTGTGGTTATGCTACTGTTCATATTTTGTTTCAAATGAGTAATGTGCTTAATATTGAATTCTGGAACCGATGATCTATCTATGTATAACTACTACTGTTAGAAAACATTCATAATGAATGAGTGACACAAGTTACCCATGCTGTTGCATGCTATTAATGACTGATACATACTGTTGTATTTACTAAATACACACGTAAACATCAGGTTTTAACACATGACTAATGGTGTTTGTTTCTTGTGATGAGATGATAACTACTGCTGCCTTGGGTCGTTATTAAACTTCATATGAGAATGTTGATTTAATGATTGTTATATGCCACTTATACTGTTGTACTTAAATAATTGTTTGGTGGTGACATATACTTATGGTTACATATCACACTTGTATATAATATTAGTTTTATATATTGCAAGTGAATGACACACTAGTGCTGATCCTAATACCAATAACGTTTGTTTTTAGACTTGACATATCAATGGGGTAATTACATGATAGATGTTATTACTTATGCAACAAATCTTTTAATGCTTGAACGGACTAATATATGCTTCCATACTTATGCATACACCATTATTGCACATGATTGGTTTTGGTTAATTAGTAACGAATATATTGTTGCTAGTTCCTATGTATTTCAATTACAACTAATCTTATTCGTGATAACTATACTAGTATACTCCCTATACACACATAACTCTTTGAATTGACTACATCAGGCACTGATCGCTAACATCCTCAATAGAGAATAGTTTTGGCATTTTAGTGTCTTTCCAGAGGTATCACATGTTGATTTTTCTGAGCAGCATCGAGAGCCATTCTCTTCGGAGAATGGGGACACCTGGTCCAGGACCATGGTGTAGACTCAACCCAGTGTTGAGTGACCATTCTGTTGAATGGTAGATATCTGGTATGGGACCATGATATAAACCCAGCTCTGCCCTGGGTAGACTCAACCCAGTGTTGAATGGTAGACATCTGGTCCGGAACCACAATGTGGACCAGCCTAGTACTAGTAGACTCAACTTAGTTCTGAGTAGCCATTCTCTTGGAGAATGGAGGCACCGAGTCTGCTACCAGGAAGGCACTGTAAGCCCTAGACTGAGTCTAGGCATGTGTGGCACTCTGACCCTTAATCTATGGGCTTTGTGTACCTCTCCAAGGATTAGCTACCCTTGGTTAAGTTACCCTAGTACCTAATCTTGGTGTCACACAGAGTGTGAGATAAAAGCATTAGCAACTCTCTTGGTTTATGATAATGTACTTTGAATGGAATTAAAGAGATCACAAGGGCACTTGAAAAAGGCTATAGGTAAAAGTAAAAAAAAAAGTACTTTTTTACCACAGGAAAAGGACCACAGGTAAAAGTCAAAAATACATAAGTATTTTTTGACCACGGGAAAAGGACCACAGGTAAAAGTCAAAAATACATAAGTACGTTTTGACCACAGGTAAAAGTTACAAATACATAAGTATTTTTGGATCACAGGTGAAAGTCAAAGTTACATAAGTACTTTTGGTAAAAGTCAAAAATACATAAATGACCTTTTAGACTACTGAAAGGTAAAAAGGTGAAAGTGAAAGTAGGACAAGAATAAAACATTATTATTTTATCTTTCCTAATTTTGGCCCACTTACAGGTGAATGAAGATTATAAAAGAAGATCAAGTCTTTTCATTATCACACACACTCTCTTTCTCTCACAGGTGAAGCTGCTCTTACTAAAGAATTTGCTGAACGTTGTCTTTATTGTTTTTGCCCTAGCTAGGGCATGCATCTATTTTTTGTTTTACCCTCAGCTAGGGTTTGTCTCCTTCATCCACAAACAGTAGCAGCTTCTCTCTCTTTCTTTTATGAGATAGGGTTTCACCAAAACCCTCACATCTTCTTCAAATCTCCACCACAGTCCGCGGATGCTCAAACTATTCCTGGGCAGTGATTATTTTGTTTCTAGGCAGCCTGTAAAATCCGGACAAACCTGTCATAACTTTCTAGGCAGATCTGATATATTTCTGGGCGGTGATTATTTTGTTTCCGGGCAGCCTGTAAATTTCGGACAGACCTGTCATAACTTTCTGGGCAGATCTGATATATTTTTGGGCAGTGATTATTTTGTTTCCGGGCAGCCTGTAAATTCCGGACAAACCTCTCATAACTTTCTGGGAAGATCTGATATATTTCTCGGCAGTGATTATTTTGTTTCTGGGCAGACTTGTCATAACTTTCTGGGCAAATCTGATATATTTCTGGACAGTGATTTTTTGTTTCCGGGCAGGCCCTAACTTTCTGGGCAAATCTGATATATTCTGGGCAGACTGTCATAAATTTGGACAAAATATTTTTTGGACAGTTTTCTATTATCTCTGAGCAGATCTAGAAATTTAGGGATCTAGAGTTTAAACCCTTGTTCTGATTTTCACTGAGAAAATTTTACTGTAACAGTGGATAAACCTAGATTTGGGTTTGAGAAACTTTTTGAAGAATTTCCTAAGTCATCTCATTTACAAGATGAGCTACTAATGATTTTTGGGGGTTTTGTCCTTTGAAGGTTTCCCCAGTGAAAAACTCTTCTGTCCATTGTGTTAATGTGATGAATGTTATTTTACTGCACTTGTTATCTGTTTAAGTTAATCTTGAAATTTTTAAGTATTTCTGGTAATGCTAAAATTCAACATCACAGGGCTCTCCCCTAGGAGGCTTAGGCTTTCAAAGTAGTTGGGAGAAGTTGACTAAGGTGACAGTGGTCACTTCATCCACACATGCTTACCGATGGCTTGGACTGCCAAATCAATCGGTAACAAGGTCAAATATTGAAAATCCACAGAACTGGAATCTGCCTCCATGGGAAGATGTGCCCTCCTAGGGCGAGTTGAATGGACCTCCTTTTTCAGTTGATCTAAGGAGGTAAGTGCTTGGAATAGGAAACCCTAGTTTCCAAATTTCGTCAGTTACGATTGCACAAAGACTTCTTTCAAGATGGCTCTGATACCATGTTAGAATTTTAATGTTCCCATTATGATAATGTTAGATCTTCAAACAAATTACAATAATCATATGCAATAAGATCACTGAAAGAAAGACAAGCACAACAATACAAAAGACAAAGATTTTCCTTTGGGAAACCACAAAGGAGAAAACCCAACAACTTCTTTAGTATAAATTCTATCACCAAGTACAATGCCAAACCAAGATAAGACAATCCCAAAAGATAAGATGTCTTCCAAGTCTTCTACAAACCAAAACAACCCTCTCTTAGCTGGAGCGAACCTTTTCCTCAACTAGGAGCGAATTTGCTTGGTGTACAAATGAGGAATGTGCCCTCCTTATTTATACTCTCTTCTGGCTAACTTTTCACTCACTGTGTCGACTTTACTAGGGCGGTTTTACCCAATGATGAGATAGTTTTACCCAGTGAATTCTATGGGGCCAACTTGACTATTTTCACTTGAATTATTTTAGAGTTGTACATGATTAATTACAATATGAATATTTCTCGAAGAAAGTACAATAATAATGCAACAATAATACATCAAGAATATCTTCTGAAGTTACACAATCTTCAACAAATACTTGGCATTAATGAGCAACATCATAGATTGTGAACCTTCCAACTTTCGAGAGGCAATCGACCAACATGTCTGGAGGGATGCCATGGTGGAGTACACCTCCATCATGAAGAATGATGTTTGGGACATTGTGCCTAGACTAGAAAAAAAATCAATAGTGACTTCTAGATGGCTCTACAAGATCGATTATGCAACAAATGGCTACATAGAGAAGTACAGAACGAGGTTTGTGGTGAGAGGGTTCTCCTAGAAAGAGGGGGTGGACTATGAGGAGACTTTTTCTCCAATCGCCAAGTACACTTCCATTAAAGTAATGATGCCTTTAGTCTCCATTATGGGATGGAGAATACATCAAATGGATGTGAAGATAGCCAATGGGATAATTGAGGAAGAAGTGTACATAGAGCAACCTCAAGGATTTGAGATCAGTAGGAAGGAGTCCCATTGTGAAGGCTAAAAAAGGTCTTGTATAGACTCAAGCAGGCATCGTGAGCATGGTATTCCATAATCAATGGATACTTGCAAAGTATGGGCTTCACCAAAAGTGAAGTAGAACCCAACTTATATTTCATATTTATTGAGGAAGATTTGCTTATTTTTGTGTTGCGTGTAGATGACTTGTTTCTTACATGTTCAAAGAAGCTCATCACAGGGTATGAGGCATATATGGCAGTTGAGTTCGAGATGAAGGATATTGGCATGGTGCATTACTTCTTGAGGTTGGAGGTTTGGCAAAGGCTAGGGAATATTTTCCTTAGGCAGGGCAGGTATGTAGTCGAGACTCTGAAGAGATTTCAGATGGAGGATAACAAACCTATGGTCATGCCTATGATCACTAATTTGAAGAAGGTGACAACTTTAGATTCAAATTTGGTGGATCCCATGTTGTATAGATATCTAATAGGTTCCTTGATATATCTAGTCAACACTAAGCTAGGTATGTGTTTGACAGTGAACACCTTGATCCAATTCATGGAGGAGTCGAGGCAAGAGCAAAGGGTAGAAGCAAAACATGTGCTCGGATACTTGAGGGGAAAAGTGGAGTACGAACTAAGATATCTTGACAATGGTGAGGTGAAGTTGCAAATGTATACATATTTAAAATGGGTAGGCAGTGTTTTAGATAGGAAAAAACACCTTAGGGTGTTGCTTCGACTGAGGATCAACAATGATATCCTGGTTCAACCGAAAGCAGACTTATGTGGCACTCAACTCAATATAGGCAGAGTGTATAGTAGCGAGTACAATTTGTTGTGAGGTCATTTGGCTTTGCAAGTTGATTGCAAGTTTATTTGATCAAGAGCTGGATCTCATGGTGATATACTATGATAATCTTATTTGTATCAAACTCTCTGAAAATCCAGTTTTTCACAATAGACTCAAGCACATTGAGAGCAAATATCACTTCATTTGAGAGAGGATTCAGACAGGAGTAGTGAAGCTTTAATACAAACACACAAATCTACAGGTTGTTGATTATTTGACCAAGTCTTCAACAAAAATGAAGTTTAAAGCATTCAAAGACAAACTTGGATTGGTGCCGAATTCCTTCCTCACTAAGGAGTGTTGATGTTTGTAGCTCAAAGAGGAACTTCCAAGCAAGTTTAGTGTCAAACGTGCAGTAAGTCATCCAAGTCAAATCTATTTTGTAATTCACCTTATTAATAAAGTAAGTCTTTTATCTAGTTATTGAGTCTAATAAAGTGTGTTTTTAATACATTAGTGATTTAAACTAATCTCAACCATAGATCTCACCATGAGATTAGGGAACTGGTAGATTAGGTCTTCAACTCAAGTATAAAGGCAGATTAAGGTAGAGGGTAAAGACACATTTATTCTTTATTCAAAGATTAGTTGGTCGAAAGGTGAAGAAACTCATCCAAGGAGCAAAATTGGATCACCAAAGAGGGGTCAAATTCAATGACCAAACAGATTTCATTGAGCAAGCAACGACAACAATAGATCCATACATTCGTATGCATTTGTACAACAAATCCGTGCAGCCATACAGACAGGTCCATACAAGCGTACACATAGTTCATACCATAGGTCCAAAGGCAGCAAGCATCAAATTGATTTCTCAGTTTTGGGTATGCAGATTTCCTCATTAAATGTGCAGATTTTGCTTCATTTGAGTGCACCGTACAACTATTAGTTTTGGCAACTATGGAGGTTTCCCCATAAGTGTGTGTTAATGAAAAGATGATTTGATGGAGTAAAATGTCTAGACTCTATATATTGTTTATGCGTCTGTTGTTCATTTTTCAACTATATAAGAATGAATATTGCTATGTGAAGAATTTAATTTCTACAAATTAAAAAACTATTTATTTATTTGAGAACATAAGCTTAGGAAAATCCACAAGTCAAACTCACTAGCAGCAAAGAAAGACCCATGAATTACTTACTCGTCGGTCTTCAACCTGCAAACCATTGCAAGTTCAACTAGTGGGTGGATGGGAAAAGTCACGAGACCAAATATCACATGTTCAAGATGTTACTGAAAACGAAAAATGAAATCAGAAACAAGAAATGAGAACGGTACGAAAAAGTGTTTGGAGGTTTCACATACAAGAAAAAAGGAGAGAAACAAACAACACTATTAAGAGTGAAGAAGAACAGAAAGATTGCACAAACTCTTTTAATATCTTCACTAATAAAAGCTTGGATATAGAAATGATGCATGAAGTTTTAAATAACATTCACCAACATAAGTTGTCAAATCTCGCTAGCTCATTCGGTTAAGGAGTGGGTATCGTTAGAAAGGTGACCCGGGTTCAAACCCCTTAGGGGTGAGCTAGTTGGGACAAGACACCCAAAAATCCAGCCATGTTAAGGGCTAGTGTGGCCCAAGCCGGGTGCAATCCCCGGGTGATTTTAACGGTGTAGATGCCCCTGGGTTGCGGTTTCTCAATCAATGGTGGAAATGCACTGACTCCGAGTGACGGGCATTTCTTAACAAACAAACAAAAAAACATTCACCAACATCTGTCAATAACTAGACACCTTTTCATTACAAGGAATTAAATTAAATCCAAATAATTAAATAAAGAGATACTTAAAAATAACACAAATTTCTACTTACCTTATTTTTTATATCCATCCCCCAATTAAACCTTCTAAAATCTTTTTACCTTTAAAAATAAGCTACTAATTATATGTAAAAGCACCCTAAACCTAAGAAACTGGACACACTAGTTTTGGGCTACGTGTCCCGTGTCCACGTGTCGGACACGGACACGCTGACAAAGCGTGTCCGACACCTCTCTGCAGCAAGTCCTGTGTTCGGACACTCGTGTCCTGTGACTGTCACTACCCAAAAACAGGACACTCAAACCGAAAAAAAGATGGTTGGGCCCTCTTTAAAAACGAATTTTCACTTATATTTTGTCATTTGCAAATGTTGGGAAAGCTCAAAGAGTGGCTTTTCTAGCAGGTGAAGAAGATTTGAAGGCTTGATTCTGATTTATATTCAATATTTGTAAAAATTTAGAGCTATATGTCTATATTTTTAAATTTTAATATATATAATTTTTTTAAATATATATATAACGTGTCCTACTCGAGGTCACCGTGTCCGTGTCGGACACTCGAATCTCCGTGTCCTTTGTGTCCCCGTGTCAGGTGACTTAGCCCTAAACATATATTTGATTAATATGCTCCTAAACCATATGTGGAACATCCTTAAAAAAATCGCTTTCTAACTACAGTCCCATGAAAACAAGAAAAATCGACCCATTTGATAAATTCATTAATAAATTAACCCTCATGCAAAAACTTTGCCTGTCCAATGCCACACTCCACGCTGGCTCCCACATTACTGCCCTATTCACATACTGGATGATGCATCCAATCATGCTCGATAAGCTCAGCGGTTGTGGGGTAGTGGAGGCACTTCATCATTACTAACATTGATGTCATCATTCGGCGCCAGATGCGTAGTGAGGCACATGCTCGATTCACATACTGGATGATGCATCCAATCATGCTCGATAAGCTCAGCGGTTGTGGGGTAGTGGAGGCACTTCATCATTACTAACATTGATGTCATCATTCGGCGCCGTATGCGTAGTGAGGCACATGCTCGATAAGCTATGGCATGCATCCAATCCATGGCTTATGATCAGCCGTTGTGGGGTAGCGGGGCACTTCATCATTGCTAACATTGATGTCATCAGTCGGCGTCATATGCGCAGTGAGGCACTCATGACATATACTAACATCATAGGGAGAAATGTTGGGGAAAGGCCTAATGAACGGTGCACCTATGCGTAGTGAGGCGCATGCTCGATAAGCTATGGCATGCATCCAATCCATGGCTTAAGATCAGGCGTTGTGGGGTAGCGGGGCACTTCATCATTGCTAACATTGATGTCATCATTCGGCGTCATATGCGCAGTGAGGCACTCATGACATACACTAACATCATAGGGAGAAATGTTGGGGAAAGGCCTAATGAACGGTGCACCTATTTATAAATAGGTGAAGAAACTCCGACCAACCAGTGTGATTTTTTGACATAGCATCATTGTTATACTGGCACGCAAAAACCATTCTATCGTAACCGGAGATGGAGAAATGTTCCGAGTCTGCTTTACAGAGCCTTATGAGAATGCCCCTTCTACTCTTCTTCTATTTGATTCTCTTCGTCATTCCTTTTGGGTTTTCCACACTTCACTTATCTAATCGCCATGCTCATCTCACCAATGCTTCTGATCAAGAGCCTCTGCTTGGTTTTATGTCTGCAATCACGGTGTATGGTCCATCCCAGTCATTACGCACTTCTTGGAAACCAAATGTTTCCTTCTGCGAGTGGACAGGTGTCATATGCAGTCCAGGCACACAGCAAGTGGTTTTGCTCAACGTGCGGAGCATGGGATTAGAAGGTACAATCTCTCCTCTTCTTGCCAATCTCTCCTTTCTTAGAATACTCGACCTTCGCAATAACAGTTTTCATGGTCGCATTCCCTATCAACTGGGAAGTCTGTTTCGCTTAAAGAAGCTTCTCCTGTGTCGGAATCAACTTGAAGGTTCTATTCCGCCCACTCTTGGTGGGTGCCGAAGTTTACAGAACTTGTCTGTAAACCTATGGTCACTGCCTTTCCCTTTAAAAGAAGGCAACATAAGCACACATCATAATGAATCCGTCTCCGAGATTTTGATGAAGGGTTCCCTGTTGTTCGTCGCCATTCTTTTGGGGTTTATTTTGCAGCGTGATTGTCCTCCACGTAACCTCGCATTGCTGGGAAAAATGCCTGTCTGTTTTGGCCTTAGGCGTCGGGATTCTAGGCGAGGAACTGCACTCATTATGATCCTCTTGATCTTGATGATGAATATAGCGGTTGCATCTAGGGCTGCTGTTTCTGCCGGTAATAATAACGGTAAGAGTAAGGATTTTTTATTAACAATCGCAATTGATTCTTGCATTTAATTGAGATTTTTATTTTTAGTTTTGAAAAAATCTATAAATTATGAATCTATGTTTATTCTGTTCAATAAATGGAGTGGCAGGGACAACTTCTTCCGCCGCCGGTGAGGACGTCGACGTAGGGGATAAACTCCCACCAGACTGCGTTTCCGTTGTGGACTGTGGAGATTGTTTGCCATGTTCTCCAAGGGGTCAATATTTCCTTTGCTGCGATTAATGGCAAGCTCTTTTAAACCCGTTTCAATGTTTTTCAGAGATCTGAATTTGGGCTTATAATGTGATTGCACAAGGACTTTGTTAACCAGTGAAATTTTTCTTCATAATATTAAAACTACAAACCTGAGGTAATCTTTTGGTTTGAGATTGATGGAGAATGATTATAGTTTGTTTTTAAATTAGTTTGAATAATTTCATGAGGTAATCTTTTGGTTTGAGATTGATGGAGAATGATTACAGTTTGTTGTTAAATTAGTTTGAATAATTTCATGAGGTAATCTTTTGGTTTGAGATTGATGGAGAATGATTATAGTTTGTTTTTAAATTAGTTTGAATAATTTCATGGTTGTAGGTTGGATGGTTGGGAACTGCTAGCTAGGGAGCTGCTACTAACCTATGGGTACTACTGATGGCTTATACTCTGGATCTTGTTCTCTCAAATATGGATCTGGCTCTCGATCATAAGGGGAACTATACCAAAATAAACCACCTATGCTGCTGTTGGATATACTGCAACGTCTGCTGGAGAAATAATTGTTATATTTTTTATGTAGTTTTCAAATCTTGTAAATGATATTATCCAATTTTCAAATCTTAACATGTTAGTGAAAATCTTATAAATAAAATATTTACTTTTGCCGTAGTAAATTGTGTAATCTCAATCCTATTGGTTTTGCTTCCTCTATAATGTAATATTCATAAAAATAATGTAAAATAAGATCAAATTCATATTTGTGTGTTTTATGATTGAGTTGAAATGCTTTGAAACGACCAATTCATCATCGAAATCTATTAAATAATGAAAAAACCGAAAACACATACCTTTCGTACCTTCGAAAGAAAAAAGGACAACTAACACCCTACCTGCCAGAAGGAATGGCTGTCAACAACGGGATGGAAGGGCTGTGAACAGTGCCCTGTCTTGTCATACCCCGACCCTACACGAAAGGATCTAATCCCAAAGACAGACTCGAGAGGATGCCAAAGGCAGGGGCAAGGAAGCAATGCCCTTTGGGGAAGAGGGCAGTGGTAGTCCATAGCCAAGGACATTTTGCTCCATTGTCTTCCACAGACTCGGATCGGTGGCTTCTGTGTCTCTATCCACAGACCGTGCGCAGCCTCTTTGACAGATCCGTCACTTTTCCTTCTACAGTTTATGCTAGTTTGTGCATCCTCTTTGACAGACCGGTTGCTTGTTTTTCTACAGTTTGTGCTAGCCGTGTAGTAAGGAACTCGCCGCCCTGTGAGCAGTGTGGCAATGAGTGCAAGTCAGATATTCGACAGCAGTGGTGGTTTTGATGAAGGGGGTTTTAGAGTTAAAATCTATTTGGACTAGCGGTTCTACCCTTTTTCTAGCATCCGCGGCTCTATGGTTGTTTTCATTTAGACACTACAGGTCTTGCTACCAGAAGAGCTTTGACTAGGTGAGCGTAAATTACTGTCCAGGCTTTTGATTCATTGTTCCACTCTCTATTTGTTTACAGCGAATTTCAAATGCATTGGGCTTCGAGGGGCATAGGTGTTTTTTATTCTTCTCTGCATATTTCAGCTTCCAATGTAGTATTGTTGCTATCACATGGTTGAGCAGGCCTAGGACAATCCCAAGCTTATTTTGCATGCCTGTACTAGTATGAACTCCATTATGAATGCTTCAATCTAGTTGATGTTGAAAAATTCGCTTGGACAAATGACTTGTTGAAGCCGGAGTGTAGGGGTTTGATTAGGAAAAAACTAAACAATATCGTGGCCGTAATAATTGTCAAAATAAGGTCTTCTCTTCTAATTTTCACCATTTATAGTTGGTCTCGGCGAAATTTTCCCGTCCACGGTCCACCCACAAGTTGATTCTGACTCTGTTACCATAATCTGAACGGTTTGGACTGTTTCCTTAAATAAACGGCCCAGAAACGACAACCTGACCGGAAACGCCCTGTTCTACGGGCGTTCCCGTTTTTAATAGCCCGAAACCGTTTCTTACGAAACGACCGTCGTTTTTTAGGGCCGTTTCTGGAATTTTGACACCAGTTTTTGGAAACATGAGACCTAAAAGCATGGCAATGGGTTTTCTTTTCTAAATCGATCAGGTACTCTGTTTGCCGGTTCTGCCCTAGACCATGCCCCAGCCATTCCCAGCCGCTTTATTTGCGGGTTCTGCCATAGCGTCTTCCCAGCCTGTTAGACTACGCTGAACGATCCCTTTGTGCGCGTAGATCGTGATTCGTCGTCGACTGAATTGAAATTAATAATTAAGATTATTCAATTTTTCATTTTAAAAATTCTTAATATTTTTTATTAGATTAATGGGCACTGTGGGCCCGTTAGGAAGTGATGGGAAGGCCCGCTGCCCGAGTCTCTGAGCTAGAAGCTGGAGCCATCAATGTGAATTCATCAATGTGATCCATGAACCTTGAATGCAAATTTGTGTGAGGCCGAGGCGCAAGCTATCATCTAGATTAGTATGAATCGTATGATGTATCATTGTAATTAGTATGTGACAGAGAACTGGAGGATTCGGCCCTTTGAGAACCGCTTTTTGCTGGGCTGGAGTGAAATGAGGCCAACAGATTCATCCACTGAATTTTGGGGCAAACAACTTCAATTCAATAGCAAATTTATGCAAGCTATCATCTGGATTCGTATGTGTAAGACTAGAGGATTTGGGAATAGCCTCGGAGTGGAATGAGGGCAGCGGATTCGTCCACTGGGACAAACAACTTCAAGAAAATTGAGGACGGGGCCACTGGCCAAGCCGTAGGCATGAGTCTTTCTCTCAGAACCCCTCGTCTGGTGCTTCGTTTCAGCTACCTTAATTTTTTCTCAAATCTCATTCATTCCCTTCCTTTGTAGCTGTGAAAAATTCTTTATTCTTATTCGTTGACAGATATGCTATGTTATGAAGGGATGTGATCGGAATCCTCATTGAAAGATCTGTCCTAGAGGGCAAGAGGCTAGCCGGATGAGATTGAAATCCAGGAACAAGGACTTCCTGAGTCATTTCTTTTTACCATTTGATGAACTGTGTAGCGCATTGGGGCAATGAATTCATCTGCTTGGGCGAAGCTTTAAGGGAATTGACGATTCTGCCTTGCTGCAGGAGTCGGGCATAATTTTATTATTTGGGTGCTGGGTGTCAAATAGCTGCTCAAAATGTAGGTAATAGGTATGTCTACTAGGTATCCTATGGACTTCATTGAATAATCAGAGATTCGGTGAGATGAATATCAAGATGGGCTGGCAAACCAATAGCAGCTAACCGAAGATCCTCTCCTTTTTCCTAAAAACTATTCAAGACTTGCGAGCCGCAGCAGCAAACCGAAGATCCTCTCCAGTCCACTAGGTATTTGTTCTCAGAATTCTACAGGTCTATATTGTTTTATTTTTTTATAATTTAACGCCGTCAAATGCCTCTTCCTTTGCTTTGTTTAAAATTCCTTTTTTTCTTATTTTGAATTTAATGTCCTGAAATGCCTCTGCTAGTGCTGACTCAGAACTTAGAAGTGATAGATAATCCAGGTGGAATCGTAAACTATCATGGGTTTAACCTATTTGATTGTTTACTCTAAGGGTTTAAAAAAAATTTATGTGGAATTCATTATAATTTATGAGTATGAGGAATTAAAGTTTCAAAGAAATTGGGATATTTGAAATTTTGCAAAGTTTAATATGTCTCTGATTTCTCTTTGATTTTAAGGATGGATGTAGATAATTTACTTCGCGACATAATGAATCCTATATTTTGAATTTAATGTCGTGAAATGCCTTGCTAGTGCTGACTCAGAACTTAGAAGTGATAGATAATCAAGGCGGAATCGTAAACTATCATGGGTTTAACCTATTTGATTGGTTACTTTAAAGCTTTAAATAAATTTTATGTGGAATGCATTATAATTTATGAGTATGAGAATTGAAGTTTCAATGGGATATTTGAAATTTTGCTAAGTTTTAATATATCTCTGATTTTTCTTTAATTTTAATGATGGATGTAGATAATTTACTTTCCAACATAATGAATCCTACATGATTGGGAAACCAACACACTTTCAAAAGAAGCCTAAAAAACAATATACAAACTACTCACTAAGTCACTACTCAAAACTTGTTTACAAGTCAACTATATCATTACATTAGTCTAATCACTTGTAAGTCAAAATCCAAAATATTATGTAAGTTATTTGCTTTAGTTCTGTTGTCACATGTGGACAAATTTTTAGTTCGTAAAAAACGAAGTTTTCACTTATCCGAATAAAATTACAGTGGTTACCTAAGAAGATTAAGCCTTTTTGAAAGGGCAACAAATCTTCAAACTTACAAATGTAAGGATTTAAAGATAAGAGTCAATTGCTTTGAAGTGGACAACTTAAGAGAATGGGGTAGCTGCATTAGTACACGTGGACACAGTGAAATCGAAACAGATTAATGCAATATAAGCATAAAAATTTGTGTTTGTTTCAGAGAGAGTGTGGACAACACAATGCGAAAACCGTAACTCTTGTTCAGTATGGCTGTGGATAGCACACTGGAACCCCTAGCCCCATAAAAGCGTGATAACAGTAAGATCCTGAATACTTTCATTTAAGGTTTGTTGGGCTCAAGGAGAGTGGCACAGATATGTTATGTAGATCAGATATCTTGCATTTAAAGTACGCATGATGAAAGGGAATTTCTAAAGCAGCTTCAGACAGCTTCATAATGTATTATGTATATATTACATATGATTCATTGACATGGAAAGTAGTATTTGAGGGTGATTTCAATTGGATTTCTGTCAAATAGAACGTTGGTTTGTGTTGTTTTTGGTCATTTCAGTTGGATTTTGTCAACACTGTTAAACTTTTGATTGATTTCGTAGGATCTTCAAGGTTTTATATCAATATAATAAAATGAAAAAAATTAAATATGTAAAGATAAATTGTCTAATGTAATGAATAAATGTAAGTGATAAGAATGTTTCCATCTAAATGTGTTAGTATTTTTATATCATGGATATAAAATTAGTTTAAATTTTTTATTAAATAATTGTTTTAAATAGTAAACAATAATAAGGAAAAGTATATTTAAAAGAATAAGTTAATAAATTGACATCTTAAGAGGTAGCTTTGTTGGTTGGAGTTTTAGAGTCTAATACAGGTTATGCTTTTAAAATAGAAGTGTTATGAATTAGGGAAAAATACAAATTTAGATACTTTTGCTTTAAAATGTTTTCTCATATTCTTATCACATAGGAATTAGACTGAAAAATATAGTCCCAATTATTTCATAAAAACCTTGATCATAAAACTTTTAAGTTCAAAAATTTTCAAACCTATTTTAAAATTTCTTAATGTCAAAAAGAAAAATGATCACTTATAAGTACCTCAAGTAACAAATACACCAACACCAACAACATCATAGGTAGAATCCATTGGTTAAGCAGTCATACCAAACTAGAAACAAAATTTATACACTTAATTAACATATTCTATTTATTGAAAATTGAAATTAAAAAAAAAAACTAAATTAACATATAACTTTTTTTTGACATTCAAAGGTCTAGACTGAGATAAACTTAGAGAAATAAATATATAGAAATAAAGTTTATCATAAACAAATGCTATACATATAAACTTAAAGAGAAATAAACATGTGAAGGTAAAGTTTTATCCTAAACAAATGCAAACAATGATTTTTTAAAGAGTAATTAAAATGTTTTTTTCAAATAATTTAAAATAATAAGACATGTACATATTTAAGTAAAACGTTATTACTGAAAGGTATATATTCAAGTAAAACGTTTAGTGAAGGGTAATGTGAAACCCAAAAAAGTCAAAAAAAAATTGTTTGACAGGTAAGATTTTAGTGAAATTCCAACACTGGCTGCGAGTTGGATGAGGAGGAAACGGGGGTGGAAAGCAGGCTTCCTTAGGGAAGCGAAGGTATATAGGGTCTAAGGGGAAGCTGCAAGTGTTAGGGAAGGAGCAACGAGGCCGCTAGAGTGACTAGAAATGGTTAGGGATGACTGCTAAAGGTATGGAGGATGGGATACCAAGGCTAGGAGAGCTGCTACTAGGGCAACGAGGGTTGGGAGAGGGTTAAACTAACCTAAGTCAACCTAAACTAACTTAAAAAACCTAATCTAAACACCAACCTAACTAACCCTCGACTAGATTTGAGTTAAACCTAAGAACTAACCCTAGATTAGACTCGTGAGAGGAAAGGTGTGAGATCCTAGGGAAACCCTACCTTAGCACAAATCCTACCCTACCTAGGGTTTCTAAGGAAAATGGCTAGACTAGTGAGGAGAGGTCCTAGGTCGAGCAACTAGCTTAGGAAAATCGAAGGAGAAACCCTAGGGCGCCCTCGCAAGGAGACATGCTGTTATGTGCTAAGGTGACAAGACGGAAGGAAATTTCCTATCCTAGGACAAAGTGTAGCTCTAAGGCCACCACTAAGATTCAAACATGCACATTCACAAACATCCAAACAAAAAAGTAAGAAGCCTGACTTCTTCGTTCTTGTGTTCATCCAACAAATCGAAGCATCACCAAAAGCAGAGATTCACCAAAGAATTAGCAAAAGAATAGCTTGAATTAACCAGAGAACTTCCTCAAGAGGAACGCATCCATCCAAAGAAACCCTAAGAAGGATAAAACAAGTGCATAATGTATTATCCCATAAGTTCTGTTTTTGAAATGAAAGTGATAAGATCTATTTATATGATCTCACACTCACTTTTTAAAATATCCAGGCCTACATGCTTTAAAATAAGTCAATTTGAAATTATAAAAATGTCAACTAAAAATTAAAAGAAAATAATAATAAAATATAGCCTAAGGTAGGCTTAAGGTAGGCTACCTGGGGTATTTGAATCCCTAGGTGCCAAAACATGCTCAAATAAGCGAATCACTTCGAACGAAAGGCTGGAGTGAGCTAAAGGGAGTGAAATGCTGTAAAATCCCCATCTAACCCCTATAATGCTATAAAATCCCTTACCACCCTCCTCAAAGCATGAAAATCCCTGGCATGGAGGGTGGCTTTCCTCTGAGGAAACAAGGCCAGGGAGAGCAAGGACCCACTAACTGAAGAGCCATAAGGGTGTCCAAAGTGGTTGCGAATGAAGACAAGTGTCTTTTATTTGAAGTAAAGGCCACTAGAGCACGTAAGTAGGATATGGAGCCATGAGACCTAGTGGTCAACCCTTAAGGGCTCCAAACACCAACCCTGAGGTTAAAACCCCTTTAAAAAGGCAATAAGCAGTGCCATTAAGCCATAATACCCTTAAAGGAGGACCAAAGGGCCCAACCATGACCACCATTGCTTAATAACACCTCTCTTGATCAAAAAATTTGGCCTTCTCTCTCTGGGTACACCTAAAGGTGCACTGGGTACAGGTGCAAAGTAACACACTCTAAAAATAATTTTATTATAAGATAAATTAATAATAATTAATTATTTGTTTTCAATTTTTTTTAACAACATACGTTATTAGTGCAAATTCAATCATGCTAAGAGAATCTCTTAGTGATTTTTATGAATTACTCCAAGTCATAAAATAATAACAAACAAACAAACAAAATACATTACAAACATTAATTACAATAAAAACATGTTATAATATTCCAACAAAATCATATTTAAATAAAAAAATTAGAAAAAAAATTTAATATTTCAAGCTTTTACTACCCTCTTTATATATGAAAAGATTTTATGAGGAGATTTTTTAGAAAATAATTACAAACGCTTAACATCCTTCAAAATTAATATTATCATTATAACAATATACTTATTAAAAATTCTTATCTATTAAAGAATAACATTATTACTTTCAATCACTTAAACTTAATTAATTAATAAAAATTATTTATTTTTAAACTAAATATATAATTTTTTTATTTTTTATTAATCACTTTTAATAACAATTTTTTTTAATAATTTTTCCATCTAAATATACACATTAATTATTCGGCGTTTCCTTCATATCTTTGCTCATAAGCCACTTCATATTTAAAGGACTCATAAGTAAAATTGGAGTATTTAGTACTTTTAAATTCAAACTAGAAAGATCAAAAAAATATTGACACGCAGAAGTTACGAAGAGTTCATTTTTGGTCTAAGATACTATGATGCTCTTAGACTTAGTAGGTATTTTGAAAAATGGCAATTTTTATAATAGGTTAGTGATTATTTTAATGGAAAAAAATATTTGAAAGGAGAAACTAAAGCAATAATTAATAATAATTATAAAATGATTTTTCTTTTATCTGGAAGAAATTACATTTCTATTCATTTTAATACATTTTAATAAATATAAAACAGTTTACATTTCTATTCATAATAAAATGAGAATACATTTTTCATAAATATAAAACAGTAACAGGTTTCTAAAATCTCATAAAAACAAAAAATGATATGAGAGTAAAACTGGCTAAAAAGCTTGATCGACAAAACATACAGACACAACGTTCCAAAGCTGGAAAAACTTCAAAAAAAACCAAGCAGAATCTCACACTTACAATGAAAATAGATCAGTTCTTGGAGTTGGGGCGTTGATCAAGTTCTCTTATGTCGGTCATATAGGGAGGAAACGAGGAATTTGCCATGGTCTTGCTGTTGATCGGTTTTTCAGATTCCTGTGATGTATTGAAATTTTTCATGAAAGGCTTTGTTACATTGTTATGTTCTTTAATAGTAATGTTACATTATATTTTGAATAGTAATGTTATATTATGATATTTATTAAAAAGCATATATCAAATTCTTTTGATGAATTATGATGTATTAAATTTTTCATAAATTTTTTTATATAGTGTTAGGTTCTCTAATAATAATGTGATACTATTTGTGGATGAATATACTAATAGTAATGTTACATTATTTGCAGAGGATATATTATACGTGGATATTATTAAACTATTAAGTTGGATTTGGACATTCTTTAATTGTTATGTTTGATTGCAATGTTTATATTAGTTGACATATGTTGAATTGCTACATCTTTTCAAAGTTTTGTGGCATTATGACATATATATATTGGTTGAGGCATGCCAAATTGCTACTTTCTTAAATAATTATGTTACATTATGACATTAATGAATGGTCATGTTACATTTTTGATATTCTTCAAAGGTTATATTAGATTATGACATTAAATTTTTAGCTAGTTTATTACTTTATAAACATAAACACAATTTATTACATAGTGAAACACAATTTTATTATACTTTTAATATAAGTTTTTAAGTAAACTATCAAATATAAGTAATAAATATAAAGTGTAATTTTATTACACTTTAGATACCTATAAATATATAAAGTAATAAGAATTATATTTCCCACTGTGGAAAAAAAATAATAAGAATATGCCGAGTAATAAAGTTTAATAAAAATATATATAAGCATTGTATTTTGTTAAACATACAATAAATTAAATATGATATAATTTATCTTACTATTTTATATATAAATTAAATATGATATCATTTATCTTATTATTTTATATTAAAAAATAAATAGCAAAGTTTTACTAAAACAAAATAACAAATATTCTTTATTCAGGAGAGAGTATTAAAAGACTGAGTTAAACTCATAATAAAATGAAGTGGTTTTTTAAAATAGGTTTACATAATTTCACTCCATGAGAAATAAATTCCATTTTTCTCGACCTTTTGTTACATGACAAATGAAAGATGCCGGTGGATTTACCCATGGTTGAATCCAACAAATAATTGCATCCCTGTGGCATCTAATTAAAAGTTAAACGGTGTCATGGAGGAATACCTTCGGGCTTAGGCATTAATAAATTTGAAATCAATCTTAATCACCTTTAATTAATTTAAGATTGCATTTTCAATTATTTTAAACTAGAAGCTTCATCTTCAGGTTATTTATCCAAACATTTAGGAATTATGTCTAATAAAACCTCATAATCTTTTTCCTATGGTCAGAGTTACTCTGGTCTTATGTATTAAAAATAAATGGTTGTTTAGTTGTCGTAGGAATACTCGTAGACTCATTTGAACTTTGGTTTTCGAACATCTTATTGTGTGTTTTTTTTTGACTTAAACATTGGGGAAGGATGTAAAATAAGCAGAAAATAAGCTTCCGCGGGCTTTTACAAAGAGCGCTCATTCAAAATAAAACTGAATCTAAAGAATAAATAAATCCAATCTTCAGACTGTGAGAGGACAGAGTGATAAGAGGAGAAGATCTGAGGCAGCGCTGGAAGCAGAGAACAGAGTGCAGCCAACGATTTGAATTCAGCGTTGGGGTGAACCAGGAGTGCCTTTCCCACTATAGTCTTGAGAGAAGGCTTTGATAACTCACAGCTTCCATTTGTTCTTGGAGCTTAAAGAGAAGCCTGTACTTCCAGCGATTTGCAGAGGAGCCTGCAATCCACAGCTGGGTCTTCCACTTCGATTTTGAAATGGGACTGAACGTAGCATATCTCTATTACGAACAGATCTTTCAATATTGCTATTTTGCATAGAAATCCTGGCAATTTAAGGCAGTATCTGCCCAAATCTGCCCATTGCTACCTTTTCACTTGGGTCTGAAGTTCTCAGGATATCAGAGGGTGTTTATGAAGAGAGAACAGAGTGAAAGCTATGCAGCCAATGATTTGAACATTTTGCTCAGCGATGGGGTGAACCAGGAGTGCCTTTCCCACTATAGTCTTGAGAGAAGGCTTTGATAACTCACAGCTTCCATTTGTTCTTGAAGCTTAAAGAGAAGCCTGTACTTCCAGCGATTTGCAAAGGAGCCTGCAATCCACAGCTGGGTCTTCCACTTCGATTTTGAAATGGGACTGAACGTAGCATATCTCTATTACGAACAGATCTTTCAAAATTGCTATTTTGCATAGAAATCCTGGCAATTTAAGGCAATATCTGCCCAAATCTGCCCATTGCTGACAGGTTTGTGATCTGGAAGCAGAGAACAGAGTGAAAGCTATGCAGCCAACGATTTGAACATTTTGCTCAGCGTTGGGGTGAACCAGGTTGATAACTCACAGCTTCCATTTGTTCTTGAAGCTTAAAGAGAAGTCTGTACTTCCAGCGATTTGCAAAGGAGCCTGCAATCCACAGCTGGGTCTTCCACTTCGATTTTGAAATGGGACTGAACGTAGCATATCTCTATTACGAATAGATCTTTCAATATTGCTATTTTGCATAGAAATCCTGGTAATTTAAGGCAGTATCTGCCCAAATCTGCCCATTTGCTGCCTTTTCACTTGGGTCTGAAGTTCTCAGGATATCAGAGGGCTATTATGAAGAGAGAACCTGGGTCTTTTACAGCAGAGAAATCTTTTTCACGATCAGAGCTTTCAGGTTTCTATTTTGCAGAGAATTTCTGGCAGTTTTAGGAAAAATTCTGCCCATTTTTGCCATTTCACTTGAGGCTTATGTTCTTTGGTACTCAGAGGTTTCAATGGAAAGGGATCCTGGAGCTTCTACAGCTAGGGGATGTCGCTGTGGTGCTCAGCTCCTTCTTTTATTAAAATTCCTCTGCCCAGCAGAGTGCCACAGTTAGCTTCTTTGTCTGCTAAGTGGTTCAGGTCACGGAGTACATGAAAGAACCTTATTCTTTGAAATTTTTTACTAATCAGGCGGATTTTGTGATACAGCTGAGCCAAATGAATATGTGAGGGACTCTTTTTTTTTATGAGAGCTTGGATCAATAATCTAGAGTCGCCAAAGACTGATAGCTTTCCAATTCCTTTGGACTGAGCAATTTTTAAACCTTGAAAGAGCCCGCAGAATTCAGCTATGTTGTTAGATTCAGTTCCAAGACCCCAAGAGTAATTGCTAATCATCTTTCCATTCTCCATGATTACTCCTCCGCAACCAGCAGCTCCTGGGTTGCCTTTCGAAGCTCCATCAAAGAATAGACAGGGCTCATTCAAGGAAGCCTTCCACTTGACAAAGTCCCTTTCCACAAGTCTGATTTCCCACTGGGCGTTCTGAGGTTGAGCTGGACCTGTTCGATTCTGTAGATTGGAGACTATCTTGCCTAACCAGTGGGACTCTTCCGGCAACAGCTTTGTAGTGTTTTCCAGAGACCTGTTGTGATCCAATGCTTCTCCTAGAGTAGCTCTAGCTTGGATAGCAATTTTAGACGGATTGTTTTCGTGTTCTCTAAAAATACGGTTTTTTCTTTCAAGCCATATTTTCCAACAAATGGCTTTTGGAAACCAATTCCAGGCTGTACACATCAGAGTGTTTTTGGCTAATTGAAAGGGAGCAAGGTTCATCCAGGTTGAGAACAGCTCCTGGATAGTTTCAGGCATGTTGATGCTGGGGTTAAGGTTCATGGCTTCCAACCAGACCTTTTTTGAGAAATGACAACCAAGGAGCAGATGGTCCGATGTTTCTTCCTTGTTTTTGCAGAGAGGGCAGCGAGTTGGGCCTGTTATTCCTCTTTTCTTTAGATTTTCGCTAGAGAGGATGCTCTTGTGGGCCAGAGTCCAGCAGAAGATGTCAATCTTGGGGATGAAAGCTTTAGACCAAATGAAATTCCAAACCACAGGGTTGGGGGCAGCATAAGGGATGGCTTGGAACTTCTTGAATCCTTCTGCAGTGGAGTAATTTCCTGAGGTGTTGCCCCACCCTCTTCTATCTCTGGAGTCTTTTTTAATTGGAGATTTGCCTTGGAGGTGAATTGTCAGAATTTTAGCTTCATTGCAGAGATCAGGAGGGATATTGCCTAGATCCCAACCGGTCCAATCATTGTCATCCCATGCAGAGAGATCCCAAAGCATAGTGATTCCTTTCTCCAATAACCAGAATTTGAGGTTACTCACATCCATGTGTAAACCGATAGGAGTTTCTCCCAGGATGGAGTCTTCCCAGACTTTAATT
>LPNX010472469.1:290585-303404 GCA_001517045.1 Pseudotsuga menziesii
AAGCCTGGTGACTTCAGTAACCTTCTGAAGGCTTCTGCGGCAGAGATCGAGACAGAGGGAGGGGAGAGCCCTCCCCCAGGCGCAGCCATGGAGGCGCGTGAGCACCAGCTAACCCTACAGCAGTACGGCAGCCAGCCAGGCAAGCGTAAACTCCAAAAATGTAACCGGCACGCTATAGAACCGTAACATCTTATTGTGTGTTACATCATGGCATATGTCATATTTGTGATAGTCCAAGGTGTTTCTAGCTTTTTTCAAACATGTTTCAATGTAAAAGAATTGTTAATTTGTTTTGATATAAAAACAATTGTTGTAAATGTTATGCTAATTTTGTTAATTTATTGAGTTTTTGTTATTATTATTATTATTTTTTGGTATGTATGTTTATAATCATGTTTTAAAATTAATTTTTAGAACATTTTCATTTTATAATTTTTAAAACATTTTTATTTTATTTATATAGCATAGCATTATTTTTCTTTTAAAGATGTTTTAAAGTTTTTGCATTCATTGTATTGAATTGAATGTATAATGCATGATTTATTTATTTTCTTTAGTTTTGATTGTGAGCATGAATGATAGGCAACAAACTTTTTCAAACATATACCTTCAATTTCACATGGCCTTTGAATGTACTTGTCAACATTAGAATTGCACATAATGTCTTCTGACTCATCTGGTTCATGTGTTAGCAATGTTGGTTTCTTTAAAACAAATGTTCGACTGTGTAATGTTGTTGTGTTGATGAAGATCGTTGGACTAAAGCTAAAGTGAAATGGTAGTGACAAGACAATGTGTATAACTTGTCAACTAGATATGTGTTGCATGTTGAGAAGCGCATCACCAAGTTTTCCAATAGTTTTGATTTTGCTATCATTTCTAGAAAGACATTTATCTCTAATTTTATCAAATTCACTTGCAATATTGGGACCAATCTTTGTGATATACGAGTTACAATTTGTGCATGCAACATAGCATACAAAATGAACTAATCATCCATATTTGCATTCCATAGTCGAGCGATTTTTTTAGAAAAATAATTTATTCAAATGTCTAATGGATGCCTCTTAAATAATAAATATAATGTGAAATAGTGGAATGCAATACTAATATGTGTTATTGTCTATTTAAACCAATGTCTATTAAGAATTTCTCGAAAGACATGTTTCTTGGATAATTATTGTGATGTAGAACAAAGAATAACTCTTTTGCTTCTTGTTGTAATTCTTGTCATCAAGTTCTAATTAGGTGCACCTTTAATCCAAAGTAACCCATGCTCATGCTCATTACCTCTATTTTGGAATTCATTTATGAAAAAGTAATATGTCACTTCTCCAAACAATTCATTATTCTCCAATATCAAAGTTTTAAGTGTTATAATTTTATGTTTATGATAATGACTACAAATAATAAGATTCCTTCTAATCAACGATTCAATAGTATCTTCGGTAACAATATTTTCTTGTATGCCTCGGGCATTTGTCTTAATTTCTTACAATGCAATAATGGCTCCTAAATATGTTTTGCACTCGTGAATGTCATAGAGAATGTAGGTGGCCCAAGTTGTCTAATCACTACAAAGACATTTTTTGCGCATTTTGTAAATAATCAGGTGAAGTCTGTATGCTTCTTAGAGAACGATACGAAATTGATGATTTCAATACCCTATAAATATTTTTTTTGCACTTTACATCTTTTGCAACTAATGTTTTCCCCTTTAACTCTCCTTTGTGTATAGAAATCCAAGCACAACTAGAGAATTGATGTATGAGAATGAAAATTTCCTTGAAGAAAATGTATGTAGTGTGTGTGTCTCAAAGTCTTTAGAAAGATGTATAAGATCCTATTATGCAATTTGTTGGTAAGATAAATAATTGACAAGGTCTTCGAATCAGCTACAACCATAAAAATAATGTGTGGAAATTTATCTCCTCTAAAAACTTGCCTTGAAAATGTCAAGTGGCTTGAAACCTTCTGATGCTGCAATTTGTATAATATTGAACTCTCCACGTCATCTATTAGATGTGATTGTCCATATCCATGTAAAGGTGTTTCAAATTTTTGTTCGATATCTTCGTCATCATCAAAATATTATTATTTTTGTCTCATCTGCCTACAATTTCATCATAATCTTCAATCCTTTTGTTGAAAAGTGACTCACAATAATCATTGATAAAAACATCCTTAGTGTGATAAAGTATAGAGTGTTACACAAGTGATTAAGATAATCCATGGAATTTTGTTCTCACACATTTCTTGACAAATATGCATTTTTGTACTTCATTTTTCTTTTTAACATTATTTCCAATGTCATTAAGTAAACTAAATATATATGTAATGGTGTTTGAACTTTGTTTAAGTTTGCTAGAACATTTACAATTGTTCCAGTTAACCAAGTTATTGTAGTGTTGCAAAGGCCATTGGTTATTGTATTTGTGGAAAGTCCATTCTTGGTGCTACTATCCTTTCTTCAAAAGGTGTTAGCATGTTTACATGTTTTAATTGCTTATTACGTCAAACATGCATTGATGATGTTAAAGTAGCCATTTTTTCATTGCAAATAGATTTGTGGCACTGTTTGCATATTTGTTCATCCAATGAAATGACTTTTGTTACTTGACCAATTCTCAAACAACAAAAGTTAAATATGATCTCATTGTCCATTAAATACATGTTTTTTTGAAACAACATTCATTCACAAATAACACATATAGAGGTCAATGTGTCCTTAATTGTCTCCAAACATATTGATATTGCTTTCATTTCTTTTGTTTGTATTTGTTTTACAGCTCCAATTTTTGTAGTTGTTCTTTTCCAACGTGCAAAGAGAATTTTCTCTTCTTTTGGTATTTTTTGCGATTCGGCATACAATCTTGTTGATTTCCTATTATTGAACTAGAGAAGACTTTGTTCATACTGTTCACAACTTGCATCAAAAATTTTCATTTAAATGCATTCATATTGTCACGAGTAACAACATTTGTTGTAGTAATAGAAGAATAAGGAAAATTATCTTCTATCTTGCATTTAAGCAATAAATGGAAATATGCATGAGAAGACGTGAAACCATGAAATATTGAGGCACAATTTTTTTATGCAATATTTGTCTAGTGCAATAATTCACTAATAATTTGTGATTCAACACTCCCAATGTGTATATTTATGTTAAATAGTTCACATAACTATTGGATTGCAAAATTATTTTTTTCTATCTTCCCTTCTTTGTACAAGTTCGAGAAATTAACCATATATCCTTGCAAATTTGAATTCATTTTCTTATTTAAAGAGATGATTAGGAAGATGTCTATTTAAGCACATAACTTCTCTATTGTCATATGAAATGTATGCATTGCAAAAGGTTTGTGCTACACATTTCCTCAAAGAAGATATATTAAATCTTGATGTGAATCTCAAAATTGAATAAAACAATGAGTCATTATAACGAGTAGTAAGGTGTGATGCTATGTAAAATAGTTGTCCTAAAAGTACTTGTTTAACATATGACATGTTGATTTTATTGTGCAAAATTTCTTGAGCACATTCACTACAAATACTTCTTCTAGTTGAGGAATCTTCAGTATGCAACAATTTATATGAGAAAAATGCCTCAAAATGACCACAAGATGGATTTTTATCATGAAAAAATATGTTATAGACATATCCAAACTTTTTTGATTGAAATGAAGGTATTTTGTCATTTTGTTATATGACCAAACATACTCTAAAACATCTATCCATCTAGAAAACCTTTTAATATAGAACATATCACCCCATAATGCAATTTCATCATTTTGTCTTTTGAAAGAATAAAAAAGAGACTTGATCTATGCAAATATGTCTCAATCTTCGAGACATGGTGTAATTCTTGCAAAAAACTATGATTTAATTCTATTGTTAGAGACAATAGAGATACTGGGTCTCAAGAGTCTAACTAAGTTAGATAGTGGTTCAATATTCCTTCTTGTATCTCAATTGGTGTATAGCAAAAATGGATCAAAATAATGAATGCATCAAATAAGCAATTTCCTGGTTAATAATGTAATTTTGCAATGGAAACAAATTAAACTTACATAAGATGTGGTCAATTGTTTCAAAACTTAATTCACTCAATCCAAACTCATTTGATGCATGCAGGTGTATTGATTCATTGATGATTTTTCTTTCAAGAACTAAATAAACCATATTTGATAAAGTTTGCATACATGAAAACACATATTTAGTAAACAGATGTAGAATTAGAGAAGGAAAATCTATAATACCAAAAAACACTTGAACATGTTCTTTTTTTTAATTAAAGCTTTAAAAAAAATCTAGATATCATTAAATCCACCTACAAGAGCATGGTACAAGGTGCATATGGAAAAGTTATCTAAGTTTACAAACATTTGTACAAAGAGAAAGGCATTCACTATTAGCAATAGGTAACTATTTTGTAAAATTCAGATAAGTTTCAGGAAAACATAAAAGAATAAACCCTCTTTTTTTTACTATAAATTCCTTTGTGTGAGTTGGTTGAGACAATTGTTTGGATGGCAGCGAGTAAAGAGAAAATTCAAATAATATGTTTTTTTCTAAACTTTCTAGTTCACAAAATGAAAATTGGCCATTTTGAATATGATTTCAAAGGATAATTCTTTAAGTAAATTAGATAAAATAATTAATCATATACGAAATTAGCAAAGGCTACACCATAGTGAAAACCAAAAAACTTCTTGCATCACCCATAAGGTATTTGGGGCTATTAACATCAACAAATTTGAACAAAACCGATGAAAGAGAACTATTTTTCAATTTCACCATTGCAATCAACATCCATCTTTGTTTCAAGACTTCAAGTGTTGAAAGTGAAATATAGAGAAATTTCACCAAAACTATTAACATGTCCAAGTTATGTCCAAGTTATGTCTTCCTCATTGACATGGCCAAAAATAAACATTTTCTTTCCAACAAATACTTAGTTCTCTCTTCATCAACTTGGCGATAGATACACATTATTAGACCTTTATCTTAATTCTTTCCATGGCCTCTTTTTCGTTTTCCTTTCAATCCCTAAAGAAAAATGACATAGAAAAAAATCCAATTATATGTACAAGAGTTACACTATAAAAAACCCATAGAATACATTAGCAATCATTGCTACAATGGCTCACACAAATTCCCATAGAAGAATCAACAAAAAGAACTAGAACTACACTCATTTATGCAAACATTAGCATACAAAACACTGAAACATTTGCAACAGTGATGGATTTGCAAACAAACTATAGACAAATCAACCACATGAACAAATAACAAAATTTATAGGAAATCCATAGCAAAGGAGAAACATAATCTATTTTTGCTCTAATAAGTTTCTCAATATGAATGACTTGGGCATATGAGGATCTAAATAAATATCTTAAACAATAGCCATTTATCATAGGAATATCCATGATATAAATGCATTATTCCATATAGTAATTGAGTCATTAACAATTGATGTCCTCCACTACAAAGCATACTTAGACCCATTTAACATTGAAATTATATTTTTTAAAATACAACTCTCTCTTCCTAGCACCTAAAGCATGTCAAAGGGCCTTACAGTTATGATGTTTAGTAATTCTATTTTCTTTATTATATAATAAATAAATCCTTATATTAAAACACAAAGAAACATCATCCATTTAAACCGAAGTGTCAACACCATTAACAATGCTGCTATTAACTAACGAGACCTTTACTGTGTTATGATATGCCCTATGATTAGTCATGAGATGAACTATAATTACATTGTAACTAATGGAACTAATTTAACTAGATTACTATGAGACCAAACCATTACGCGAAAGCCATATAGTAGGTGGTGTAGTATATCCAAAAACCTATTTATATATTGAGTAAGCATGAAAATCGTTCTCTATCTCATTAGAAACTAACAACGATATAAATAGAAAGATTAGATAATCTCAAATATTTCTTATTAAAAGTTTGAGATGCCAACATAAAATTGATCTTATCAAATGCCTATTTTGTTAAAATTGGATTTATTCTAGTCTAAGTACCTTCAAAAGCAATCTTTCTAAAACCCAAAATCAAGGTTTCTAAAGTGCAAAATATGGTTCCAAATGTGTACTTTTTCCTTCGATATTGCCACTTTTGAAATTGTTTTTTGCACCTTTCTAATATGATAATGGAACTCTTAGAATCCAATTTGCAATTTAAAAAAAGTGTTTTAAACACTTTCAATGCTTAAAATTTCAATTCTGAAAACCAATTTTGGTACTTTCAAGTTCTTTTTTTGCACTTTTTAAGACCAAATTTGACACTTTACAAGTACTATAATTTTTGGGCTATTATGTGATTGTCTCCCCAGAGGAAGGGTTCATTGACCATTCTTGTGATCACTATTCTTGATATTTCTATGATATAGGAAGCGTAGACCGACCCTTTTTGTATCATAGAAATAAAAATAATAGTGATCACATGAAGGGTCAACCTACCCTTCTTGTATTTACTATTCTTGATATTTATATGATATAGTAAGGGTCAATCAATTCTTCTCATTGATGTAAGGAATGGCTCTTGATCTATCTAAAGATTCAATTTAAATGATGTTCTAAGTGGTAGGTTATGATGATGATAAAACCATTGACGCCACTTTTCAAGGGTTTATGGAATCCCTCTTTCCATCCATAAATTCTATGAGTATTTTTATTTATACCCAATACCTATATGATAATATTCACCTATAGTTGGTTAGTTTCAGTTCTTACAGATACTTTTGATGCCCATCATACATTGTATACCTTATCATGTACTTTAGATACATCAATTTTGAATAGATTTAATTGAATAGGGAAGATGAACTTGGAAACCTAACCTTGTCATTGAGTGGAATCCAATGATTAGGGAGCATGCCAGTAATGTTGGTTTATTCCATTTGTTAACAAATTCATGTATGCAGTACATAGTTTTCTCTATGGAGATATATCTCCTAGTATTTTCCTTGAATGTAAAGAATTAATTCACTTAAGTTCAGAGGCAACTATTGGATATTGGTATCTATATGATGATTATATGGTTATAAGGGAATATGGATATGAGTTAAAACCCTTCAAATTTCCTAAGTATATGACCCACATAATTTTTGGAATGGAATTCATCAAATAGAGGTTACACTTCGATGATGTACATTTTTCTTCCAATAATAGAAAGACGACTTTCAAACACCCACTATATATTGGACCTTTTTTTGTCAAATTGAGAGGAACTCAAGATATTTTGGAGAATATGTTGACAACATTATTATAAAATTGGAGTCACAAAAATCTAAGGAACAAGACAGAAACTTACAATATATTTCACAGATCAATTTTACTTAGAAATGACATGAAACAATGCAATTGGGAGTTGCAACTGTATATTTGCTTATCATTAACAGTAGTCTTGATACAATGTAATACAATGGAATAAAGAGCCATGCAATTCAAATCCCAGAGAGGTCATTCGAATTGATTACATGATATTTGCTTACTTGTCAGTTAAACACCACTTGACACATCAGTTAACCACTTAAATCAAACTTAATTGACTCTAACTAAGTTAGAGGCAGTTTAGACTGAGTTTAACTAAATAGAACTCAACTACATGCCAACAAGTAGGTGAGGGCACAAATATAACTTTTGTTAGGCGAGTTCAACTAAACTACAGTGGACTGAATCACCAAAAGTAGGTGGAGGTGCCTTTAATCACTCCAGTTAACCAAAATTAACCAAAAACAGGCTAATTGATGAGGAAGGCACCTTTGCAGCTCTAGTTTAATTGAATGGTAGGTGAAACAACTTTCAGTTAACTGAATGGGGTGCATATGTCATGTATATCAACCTAGATTTGCTCCTAGATTGAAAGAGGAGGCTTAGTTAGTCTCCCCGATTGAAGGAGAAGACTTAGTCAGGTTCCTTGATTGAAGGAGAAGATCTAGTTGATGATGTAGTCACATATTCGATTCAAGAACTTAGGATAAGTGGTAAATTGGAAAAAATAATCTAAATAATGATGTGTGGTTGGATATTGAATCCAATACCCCCCCTTAAGCTAAAATCATGTGGAGGAGTAACAAAAATAGGGCCCCGAAAACAAATTCCATAGGCCACCCTATACAAAAAAAACTCTAAAATGCTCAAAAAAATCTAAGCGAGGAAAAGAGGAAAAACCACGTTGAAAAGAAATCCCCCCTTCAAACTGAACACTAAAGAATTAATCTGAATTCACCATGTTGGAACTCACCCCCAACCGTGAATGAAGGTAAGTGAACTTCTTGTTAGTGAAGCTCTTGGTGAAAATGTTTGCAATTTTCTCATTTGTGGGGCAATATTGTAGAACAATGGTTATGTCATGCACAAGTTCTATGATGTAGTGCATGTGGATCTCGATGTATTTGGTTCTCTATCTCTAAACCGGATTTGTCAAGATCTTGATAGCACTTTTATTGTCACAAAAAATGGCAGTATATGAAGTGCTACCAATGTCAAACTCGACCAAAATACCTTGCATCTAAACTGCATGTATACATCCATTGATCGCTCCCCTGTACTTTGCCTCTACTGAAGAAAGGGAAATAGAAGCATTCTTTTTTATTGATAAGAAAATAGGCCCACCACCAAACATGAAAACATAGGTGTAACTAAACTTTCGATCTGTGCTATCTCTTTCCCAATCATAATCAATGAATCCTACCGAGTCTAGTTTGAAATCAACAACATAGTGAATGCCATAGGTTCTAGTACCCTGCACGTATTGTAGAATATTCTTGGATTCCCTCCAATTAAGTTCATGAGGCTGTTGCATATACCTTGATAAAAAATTCATGACATAACAAATGTCAAGCCTTGAATGTGTCAAGTAGAGAAGGATTCCAATCAACTAATGGTAGAGACTAGAATCCACCTATGGAGTAGTATTTCCTTCTTCAAGACTGATTCCTGAGAGGAATGTGAAAATTTCTGCCTTACAATCAGCCATATTAAATTTAATTAATACGTCTGAAGCATATTTTTATTGTGACACAATAATCCCATCAAAATATTGAGTTATTTCTAGTCCAAGAAACTATCTCAGCAGGCCTAAGATCACTCATCTCAAAGGCTTCATGGAAAGTAGTTTTTATGACGCTGATTAAAGCAAGGGTGATTCCTTTGATTAATAGATCATCAAAATACAGAGCTATAATCAGAAAATCACCTTCATATTGCTTCAAGTACACATTTGTATCAGATTTACATCTTTCAAAATTATGTGATAGCAGAAAATAATCCATTTTGGCGTATCAAGATCTTGGGGCCTTTTTTAAACCATACAAGGATTTCTTCAGTTTACAAACTAATGATGGATCTGATGTGTAGCATTAAGGATGATTCATGTAGATCTATTCTTTCATGTCTCCATGAAGGAAATAAAATTTTACATCTATATGGTGCACCTCCTAGTGCTTGGATGTAGAAATGGCTAAGACTAGCCAAATAGAATCCTTTTTCGCCACCATTGCAAAGGTCTCGGTGTAGTCCACTCCTTGGACTTGAGATAATCATTTTTCTACCATACGTGATTTATATTTTTAGGTTGATCCATTTGCATCAACATTTTTCTAATATACCCATTTTCATTGAACAAGTTTCTCCCAGGTGGAAGGGAAACTAGCTCCTAGGTTGCATTTTTTCAGAGAGAGTTGACCTCTTCATCCATTGTAGCTTGCCATCGAGGATCATTCTGAGAATGATAATATGACTTAGGATTAGATACAATCATCATGTATCACTTCTCAAACAACAAAGAATCATTGCAAGAAATAGCAATACCTGCTCTTTGAAAATCTGCCCGAGTTCTCCTTGGATCAACAGGATTTCCAACATTTAACCTGACAGAAGAGAGAGTCTTTTCAGCCCATTTTGGTGGTTCAGAACCTGATATTTAATGCTCACTGATATCAGAAATCACATCTTAAATACTAAAGCTCACACTTTCATTTTCATCTCCAAAATCTTCAACAGGAAGAGAGAGAATTTTAGCAGTTTCTTCCTCTACTAGTTTCAAATCTTGGAGAGGTTCTTTGCAGTAGAAACTTCTATCTATGAGTATATTTTTAGTTCTAATATTCAAGATTTTTCATCCCTTTGCTTACTCAGGATACCCAATGAATATGCACTCAACACTCTGTGGTTGCAAAGACTTTCTCTTATTTAGTGGAATTTGAGCCCAGGCAGTGGACCCAAAAACCCTGAAATTGGACACATCTTATTTGTGACCAATGTATGGTTAGAAAGGTTTTTTTCCTTTCACGGATGAATGTGGAACCATGTTTTGAATGTAGGCATAAACATTCATGGATTCAACCCAAATATTTGCATCCAAATCCTTAGACTCAAGCATATAGGTTGTGATTCTTTCAGTAACCGGCAAAGATAATTTTAGGGGAAAAATTTAGCCCATGGGATATTTTTAGGGGGTTTTCTAGAAAAAATGATTCACCATTTGCAATTTTTGAAGCCTCATTTCGCCCAATTTTGATGGGGTAAACTTTTTTCACCCTAAAAATCGCCAAATTATTATATAAACGATATAAAATCCTTGGAAATTAAAATATTTTTTGAAAAATATTGCCAAACATTTTATAATTGGTGTTTTAAGAATTGGTAAGATTCACCAACATTTATACACTTTAAATAAGTATGTTTCCTTAAAATCATCCCTGGTACCCGTTTTTTCCTTTCCGCTACACTATTCTACTGAAGCGTGTAAGGAATGGTGTGCTGAATCTTGATTCCACTTTGAGCACAAATTCGCAGCAGCTTTGATTTGATGTACTCACCTCCATTATCAAATATGAGAGCTTTGATCTTTCTCCCAATAGCATTCTCAATGGAATCTTTGAAATCTATGACTTTTTCAAGAAGTTCCGACTTCTCTTTGAGAAAGTAGAACTATGTAAATATTAAAAGGTCATCTATGAAAGTAAGCACATACCTTGAACCACTCATGAAGGTTGTAGGCATTGGACCACTAATATTAGAATGGATTAACCCCAAAATACATGTATCTTTGCCTGCTTTTCCCTGATCAAACTTATGCTCAGGATGCTTGCTGACTATGCATCCCTTGCAGATCCCTTTTGAGGAATTGATTACTGGAAGACCTTCCACCATGGAATCCTTTTGTAGCAGCTGCAAATATTTGTAGTTTAGGTGTCCAAACATTTCATGCCACAACTGGATGACCTAATTCCCATGAGTCAAAAAGTTAGATGGCTTTGAATTAGGAACAAAGTTAGAAAACTCATAGGTGATTTGATTTCCCTACAACAATGAGTTTTCTGGATGCTATCTCCGAGGTCTCAACATCATTTTTGCTGAATGTAACTATTTTAGCAAAACTTGTGTGTGTCATTTGATATACAGACAACAAGTTCGAAGCTAAGAAGGGCACATATAGAACATTTTTGAAGATTCCATGTTCTAGTTAGACAATACCTTTGCCTTTTGATGAGATTTGAGAGTCATCTCCCATGTGAATGGAGATGTAGCTGTCAAAATCGAGTGATGTGAAAGAGTCCTTGCATGCAACCATATGATTCAAAGCACCAGAGTCAATGAGTAGATCTCCAACCTTCAAAACATTAGCCATGAGAGCATGTCTTTTTTTCAGACTGATTATTCCAATCTCCAGCTTCTTTCTTCTATGTGCCTTATGGAAGATTAATGTTGTTTTTCTCTAGGAGAAGGTCCATTTTATAAATTGTCCTATTCATGCAAGAGATTTCAGGACAAAATCCTCTTCCACAATAAGAACACTTGGTCTTCTATTTGTCCGTTGCTTCTTTTTCCTTGAGCTTGAGGGATCATCCAACTGTAGGGTTTTCTCCTTCTGCTTGGGAGGGTCAAACTTTGTATTCTCTTTCTTTTGATTCCCTTTTACATTCAAAACCTTGGGTCCTCCAACAAAAAAATATTGATCTTTAGAGGATCTCAAGATTCCCATTTGAACAAGTTTATCATGCTCATTGGTCAGAGACTCGATGAGTGCATTCAGGGTTAGCATCTTCCAATTTGGAATTGTAAGATTTCTGATATGGAAGGTAGAAACAAAAGGGTGAATCCATGGACCTGGGTAACACTTTTTGGCAAGCGCATTTTGCCAAAATCAAAAAAACGTACCTCGGTCGAGGGCTTGTTAAGCCCTCGACCGAGGTATTAATACCTCGACCGAGGTTTTTTGAAGCCCTCGACCGAGGTTCTTTTCAGCCCTCGGTCGAGGTATTTCTTAACCCTTGGTCGAGGTATTAAAACCTCGACCGAGGGTTAGTAAATACCTCGACCGAGGTATTGACCTCGGTCGAGGTACCTTTTCAAAAAAAATTATAAATAGGGGCCGCGTGGGCCCCAAACGTCATTTTCAATCACTCGACCGAGGGACGGAGCTCGACCAAGGGACATCGACAATATACCAAAAGCAACCCCACCTCCTCAAAATGTCGGAGCCAAGAGGTAACCATTTAAATTGTTTTTCTCAATTTAAATGGAATTTAAATTATTTTTTTATAAATTTATAAAAAAATTTAAATGTATATTTTAATAATTTTGTTTGAAATTTAGTAAATGTATGTTTTTATAGTTTTGTTTTCAAATTTAGTAAATTTATATTTTTATAATTTGCATGTTTAAAATGTGTACCAGCAAGCAAAAACGCTGTCGGATTTTTAAAAATTTGTAGTTAAATTGAATTTTTTTGTTAATTTGTTATATATATATATATAAATTATGTCAACCGGTAGGGTTTATGCTACCG